>BRYE01000008.1:13517291-13522291 GCA_030159115.1 Actinidia arguta var. hypoleuca
CGACTGAGATCAAGCAACAAATTTTAGAGCAAGCCCATAGTTCAAAATTTGCTATTCACCCAGGATGTACCAAGATGTACCATGATATGAGGGAAATATTTTGGTGGCCAAGCATGAAGAAAGACGTTGCGAAGTATGTAGCACGGTGCATTCATTGTCAGAGAGTGAAAGCAGAACACCAACGATCAGGAGGACTGCTAACTTCTCTTCCCATTCTAGAGTGGAAATGGGAACACATTACGATGGATTTTATTGTAGGTTTACTGTGTTCGAATAGAGGGAATGATACCATTTGGGGTATTGTCGACCGTCTCACTAAGTCGGCACATTTCTTAGCCATGAAGATTACGCATAAGTTGGATACACTTGAAAACCTATACATAAAGGAAATTATTCGCCTTCATGGAACGCCCATGTCTATCGTATTAGATCGTGCCCCGAGGTTCATTTCACAATTTTGGAAAAGTTTGCAAGCGGCTATGGGAACTCAATTAAATTTTAGTACTGCTTTTCATCCTCAGACCGACGGACAATCAGAGAGAGTGATTCAGATACTAGAAGATTTGTTACGGCTATGCACGTTAGACTTCAAGGGAGGGTGGGAAGAGCATCTACCGCTAGTGGAATTTGCATTCAACAATAGTTACCAAGCGAGCAATAAGATGGCCCCATTTGAAGCGTTGTATGGAAGACGATGTTGATCCCCAATTTGCTGGACTGAAGTTGAAAATGGAAGACTCTTAGGTTCTCAAATTGGGCAAGAAACCACAGAGAAGATTGCCTTGATACAACAACGAATTCGTACAATCCAGAGTCATCAAAAGAGCTACGTTGACAAACGTCGGAAAGATTTGGAATTCTTGCAAGGAGATCACGTATTTTTGAAGGTTTCCCCATCTAGGGGTATCATTCATTTTGGAATAAAAGGAAAGCTGAATCCATGCTATATTGGACCGTTTGAAATTCTTGAGAAGATTGGCCCAGTTGCCTATCGCCTTGCCTTGCCACCGGAATTGGCAAACGTTCATAATATTTTTCACGTTTCAATGTTGAAGAAGTATGTCTTCGACCCAAGTCATGTTATTGAACACCAACCGTTAGAGATACGAGAAGATTTATCGTATGTCGAACAACCTGTTCAAATTCTAGACTGAGGCGATCAAGTGCTTCGCAACAAGGTCATTCCACTTATGCGAGTTCTATGGCGGAACCACACAACGAAAGAGTTGACATGGGAGATCTATAGCGCTATCCTTTTCTTTTCGAAATGTAAAGTAGATTCTAAAGTTTGAGGACAAACTTTTTGTTAGGAAGGAAGAATGTAAAATCCCAAACTTTTAAGATATTTAAATTCTCTTTAAAAAAAAAAGAAAAGAAAAAGAAAGTAAATATATGTTTATATATATATATATATATGTCATTTATGTTAAATGACATAAATATATGTCATTTATGTTAAATAATGCATGTTATGTTCCAATTATTAATTATGATTTTTTTTATATTTCCTGAGAATTTTATGAAAACTTAAATTTGTACACGAAAAGACTTTCTGTATGTTGTCCCATGTGGACCAATGGGGATCACCTAGTAGTGTTACCTAGGTGATCCAACCCCAAGTCAAAACCCCACACTCTCCCATCCCTTCCCCCCAACCACTCCAACTAAACCTCATCACCCCATGCTTGTCCCAGCATTGTGCTGGGACTTGCATACACGAAAGAGAGAGAGAGAGAGCAGAGAAAGGAAGAAAGGGAGAAAAAAAAGTATAGAAAATAGAGAAGGAGAGAGAGAAGAAGGAAAGATGAAGTATTAGAAATCACGAAGAATACGAGATCTGAATTATCTCACAAGGTAATCTTACAAATTTTTCTATTTCTTTCATGTTCTTTTTTGGTTTAAGAAGAATCTAATATTCTAGGATTTGGTAATATACTCTATCCTAGTTAAGGTGTAGAAATATCATGAAAATACGGCACGAGTACGTTGTTTTAAGATCAAGTATCTAACTAAAGTTATGCCATATTTTGTGTCAAAATCACAATCGGTATTTTGGACAAAACTCCTTCATACGAAATCCGTTTGACCTAATTCAAATTGCATTGGAAACCCATGTTAAATATATACTACTTTGTGTGAAATAGTATATTTCCAATTCTAAGCATAGACGGCCCAAAACAGGTTTTGAAGTCGGGTTACAAAAGTTAGAGTTTTTCGTTTTTCCCTACTTGTACCGGTTTAACTTTTATTTTATATCGGTTCAACTATTTTATTTAAGCTACTGATCATGCTATACCGGTTCAACTTTTGTTTTATACCGGTTCAACTATTTTATTTAAGCTACTGATCATGCTGTACCGGTTCAACTTTTATTTTATACCGGTTCAACTATTTTATTTAAGCTACTGATCATGCTGTACCAGTTCAACTTTTATTTTGTACCGGTTTAACTATTTTATTCAAGCTACTGATCATGCTATACCGGTTCAACTTTTATTTTGTACCGGTTCAACTATCTTATTTAAGCTACTGATTACGCCGAACCGGTTTAACTTTTTATTCTGAACCGATTCAACTATTGTATTTTGAGACAATTCAACGTATTTTTCTGAACCGATTGAGACTTAATAAAATCCATTTTCTTTTAAGTTTTGAACACTTAGACCTACACACTTAGCCTAGTTCCTCAGACATTTAACATAATTTAGACGCTTGAGTAAGGTCTTAATACTAAATATGTCGATAAATGAAACATATAGGAATCAATTCTACTAGCCTAAGGAGCACGACGATCGAATGTAGTGCGACCCAAATGCGAACATGTAAGTAATCTTAATCTCTAAAGTAGAGTAAATTACTCTTTTATGCTATGATATATCTATGAAATTATGTTACATTATGCAAATCAAATCCATGGCTTAAATGAGAATCTTTTGAAAAGATTTTGTATGTATATGCCTATGTACCATCATATTTCTACCTTTCGGGAAGGTACTCGGCCGGCATACCCCGACTCAAGGGGGTGTGAAAATCACGTTATCAAACCCGACTAAGGACGGGAGGTCATAGTGCATAATGTACGTTTCAAGAATTATGTTAACTATACAAGATGGTCATTTATGACGTATGATACCCGACTAAGGGCGGGCACATGTACAAGCGTGAATGTTGAATAAGTTATTTCAAAAGAGCAAATATTTTCTATTATGCTACGTTATATTACGTTATGTTATGCTATACGCATCTACCATGGTATTTTTATATTTTTTGTATGTATATCAAAACCTATGCTAGAGATTATGGTTATCTTCTATGCAATCATGCTTAGGAACATTGTTTCTAATATTGTTTCAGGAAACAAAGACAAGAAAGTGGAGTATAGTGAAAGAATCACGCGTTTTGAAGTCCGTTTTTGAATGATGTAAAATTTAAGATAGTTTACGTCCTGCTATATAACAAAAATAACAAACTCACGTAGTTTAGCCCAGACTAGAATGTCCGATGCCTTTTGAATATGCAATGTATGTACTTATGTATGAATGTAAGACAGGTACAGTCTCTCTACCGTTATGGACATGTGTTTCAAATGAATGCATTTAATATTGAATTTTTATTGGCTCCAAAATAAATATACATGTTTTCGCTTCCGCACACGAAAAGTTTTTAAGAAAATTAAATTTCAAAAGGAAAAAGTACCACGATTACGGTGTGACGCCACCCGACGACGCGTGGAGCCCCGCGGGCATCGGGCGGGTCGTTACACCTTCGTTACCTCAAATTCAATTCCTTCTGAGCATAGATATACTTCAGGCTCTTATGGTTAGTGTAAATCTCACACTTCACCCCATACAAGTAATGTCTCTATATCTTTAATGTAAAAATATATGCTGCTAACTCCAAATCATTAGTAGGGTAGTTCTTCTCGTGTGACTTCAACTATCTTGAAGCATATGCAATAATTTCCTGTTCTACATCAATACACATCCCAATCCTTGATGTGATGCATCATTGTAAATTAAAAATCCTTCAATGCCCTCTTGCAATGCAAGTATTGGTGCTAAAATCAGTCTCTTCTTCAACTCTTAAAAGCTCTGTTCTCTTTTCTCCGTTCACACAAACGATTCTTTATTTCTAGTCAATTTTGTCAAAGGCATCTTTGAGAATTCCTCGACAAATCTCCTATAATATCCCGCAAGCCCCAAGAAACTTCTAATCTCAAATTCACATTTTTTGAATTTGGTATACAGTCTTTGATCTTTCAATATCTGCGACACAATTCTCAAGTGTTCAGCATGTTGATTCTCATCTTTTGAATAGATAAGGATATTACCAATGAAGACGATCACAAACTCATCTAAGTACTTCTTAAAAATTTGGTTCATTAAATCCATAAAAGCAACTGGTACATTAGTGACCCCGAATGACATTAATAGAAACTCACAGTGTCCATATCATGTTCTAAACGTTGTTTTCTTAATATCCTCTGACTTTACCTTCAATTGATGATAACTAGAACGTAAATCGAACTTGGAAAAGACTTTTTTCCCTTGCAACTGATCAAAAAGATCATATATCCTCGATAATGGATACTTATTATTAATTGTTACTTTGTTCAATTCCCGATAATCTATACACAACCTCATTGTCCCATCTTTCTTCTTTACAAACAAAACTGGTGCACCCTACGGTGATGAACTAGGTCTTATAAATCCTTTATCTAACAACTATTGTAGTTGTGACTTTAACCCATGCGGTACGGTGCCTTAGAAATCAATTGAGTTCCAAGCATACTCTCAATCAAGAGAAGTCAATTTCCCTATCCACAAGTATCCCTGGAAACTCCTCGGATAATACCTCAAAAAATTCATGAACTATAGGAATGTTCGTCACAAATGAGTCCTTTGAAAAAGACAACGTCATGTTACACAAAATCCCCCGACAACCCTTCCTTAAGAATCGTTGGGCATGAGCCATAAATACAAAATATGGGAGAGTTACTA
>BRYE01000008.1:13532291-13534791 GCA_030159115.1 Actinidia arguta var. hypoleuca
GGGATATTGAACTTATATATGTACATACCGACAAGCAATTGGCAGATATTTTTATAAAATCCCTTGAAGATAAAAGATTTTGCTACATTAAATGTGAACTTGGTATGTCGCAACCAATGTGAGTATATTTGTCTTTGGATTCCTAGTAAAATTTATATCACTTAGGGCTGTTAGAATTAAATTGGAATAGTATAAATCAGAGTGCATTTCATAAATAATCTCTAATAAAACATACATGAGTCAAAATTTAGTGGTGTATATGAAAATACCATGCTTCGATCTTGACTGTGTGACAATATTTGCTCATTAAGGTGTCAAATCTTGATCCATAGATTGATGGCTAAAGGACTCAAGCTTAACTTATAATATTCGATATTTATGACTTATGGGAAAATAGAAAACAGGTCAATTACTCAACTTTAAATAGGTTTAGAGTTACTGTTAAAACTCTGTAGATTCTCACAAGCTTCAGAAACTTCGGTTGAATAAAAGGCAAACTTCGGTCGAATCGAAGTTTGAGAATTTTGCAACTGAAATTACTGCACGTGCAGTATTTCAAAAGTCAAGTGGACTGTTTAATAGATAAACTTTACCTATTCCTACCTATTCCTATTCATTATTTATCTCTCTAAGAAAACCCCATAACCCATAAGAACATCAACAGTTTTAATATCCTAGGGCTTCAAACCTTCTAAGCTAAAAATCATTCAGCTTCTAAGAAGCTCGGTCGACCACATACTACTGAATCTCCTGCCGAATCTTCAATTTTGATTAAGCTGAAGTTTTTGGTATGTATCAGTCGTAGAAACCGACTAAAGAAAGGAAGAGGAATAGTTTAAAATTCTTAAAACTCCTAAAATCAAGCAACTCAACTTCTCAGGTAATCCTATTAGAAGTCTAAGAGTCCTTAAACACATAACAATTCTTCTTAAATAGGCTTATTACTCTGAGGATTTTTTTTATTCCCTAAAATCTAAAAACTCTAGATTTCAAAATTTTCAGACTTTACTTCTTGAAGTTATGGTGCTTACAAAGCATGCCTCAAATGATCCGAAAGGAAGTCCAAATCCTGAAGAATTTGAGATCATTTTAAATGATAGATGGTTCAAAAACTTAGCCATTCAAAAACATGGAATCTAGAGTTCAAAAAGTGACATATCATCTCAGGACGTGACCTTGAGAAGAGCTTTCCTGGAAAATTTGCCGATCAGATGTTGACTCCAATAGACAAACTCGGATGGTCAAATTTCCGACCCATTCCCAAACGTGTATATACCAAACTAGTAAGAGCTTTTTATTGTAATTTGGAAGTTAAAAATTTAGACAACGTTGAATACACCATAGACACTAAGGTTAGGGGCAAGGACGTCGTTCTAAATCCCACTATACTATCTGAGATTACAGGGATACCCAATGAGGGTGAATTCATTTTTATTAGCAAGCCTAGTCATCTTACTAAGAACGTGAGCAAAAGACAACTATATGATGTTATCGCCGGAGAGGGAACAACGAAAGTCACCGACACAAAGCATCTTAGGCCAAAATTTAGAATCTTCCATCGATACAATGTTTATAACATAATACCAAGGCGGGACATTATAATCAAGTAACTAATATGGATGCCTTTATCATATACAAGGTTGTGTTGGAAGAACCGTTGAACTTAAGTTACATATTACTTAAGGAGATAGCCGAAATGAGAAACCATAACACTTGAGCCCTACCATTTGGTGCCTTTCTTATTAAGATTTTTCTACACTTCAACGTAAACCTAAGCAAAAAACCTCGTACAAAAATTGATAAAGGATTCTCCATGAGCACAATAAAGAAAGGCAAAAATCTTGGAATAGATGAGGGAGAAAGGGAGGAAGAAAGGATGGACGTGGAGGTTAAAGGAAATATTGCTATAGTTCCTATTGAGGGAGAGACAAATGCGGGGTATGGAATCGACTCTATCAATTTAGAGCAAGAACAAAATGTGGGCTATGCAACAGACACGGTAGATGAAGAAATTCATAGGGGTTTCAATATGGGAACGGCATATCCTACACATGGAGCATATCCTACTCAAGAGGGACCTTCACAACAAGGACCACCGGAATAGTTCCTTGAATACTTTGGGAGATTAGATCAATCTCTGGGAGAAATTAAGCACCAACAAGCCGAAATCATTCCAAAATCAAAAATGACAAGACGAATACATGGGTCATCTTGAAAGTGCTTACTATAGGATACAACACGACGTGGATAGGCTTAGAAATTTGTATGTGGAGCAAGGTTCACAATTTGATCAGATTGGAAATCGGTGTGCGTCCATACAAGAAGAACACTCACAGCAATTTTCTGCCATTCAGGATAATTTGGCGGGCATATAGAACTATGAACCCTCATCCACCGTAAACGCCTCCCCCTCCTCCATTTCCACCTTATGCACTGGGTGAAGTACCTTTTCCTCCTCCTTTCTATCGAGATCCTCCTTATTGATGATGCCCCAAAGGGG
>BRYE01000008.1:13547291-13549791 GCA_030159115.1 Actinidia arguta var. hypoleuca
GGTTTCGGTTCATCCTTTTTGATGAAACAAATTAGAACTATCTTCTCTTCCGTGAGAGTTTTTCAACAATATAAAGTATGTTCAAAATTGATGAGGGATAAATGACATATCGTCCCTCAAAATGAGCTAATTGAACTACTAGCCAAATGTGATGGAGAAAACTACAATCCCACAACATGTCACTATTTTTTAGAGAGTCTTCCTTTTAACTTTCTGTTTTCCTGCGCGAGAGATCAAAAACACTACGGCTCACTGTTCTAATTAGTGTGGTGCAACCACTGATAAGAGAAGTGTTGTTATATCTTGAGAGACGACGCTCAACAAGCAAAGCACCGGCGGGTTCAAATTTTGCCTTAAAGACATCACGTGGAACACAAGCCTCAACACAAATTGTTCTGCAGAATTTGTTCGGTTTGCATTTTTCTGTTTCAGTTTATTATTCTAGTTTCTATGCTATTCATTTTTTAATTTTGATTTTGTATTGCTCTTCGGTGTAACGTAGACCACCCATTTCTCTTTCAACAAATATTATCTGATCATGTGGTTATCACTATCAAATTAACCCCATTTTTTGGCATAGATGCTCATCTCCTCAATTTTCTTAAGATTATCGGTTTGGATCGTTCATGAAGGCCACGACAGTTAAGGCCCATCACATTATTAAGTGCAATTATATATGTTAAGTCATGTGACAAAATGGATCGATGTTACCTACTATGTGATTGGTTAAAACAGAAGTGAGTAAATATAACCGCACTCTTACGCATCTTGATACCTTTTTCATTTTGTTGAATAGGAAGAATAAGATGAAAATGAATGCATATTTTGCTCAAACTAGTATTGATCAATAGTGTACAAATATTAAAGCTAGTAAATATCTGTCTGATTAAAGTAATTAATGTGAATCTTCCTGCCAAGAACCTTTCAACTCAAATGGCGGAAAGTGCTAACATATGGAATTAGACTGTAGTAGATGGCATCGAATAGAACTGCTTCAGGTTTAGCCATAATGATACTCTTTCTATTGAGCAAATTGATTCGTAAATAGAAAATATCTAGAACATGTGCTGTGGAGTGGCCTGTTTGAAATAAAAAGGAACTTTGATAGATTTTATAATTTGAATTTGTAAATACAAATTCGTCAGATCAATCTATAATTCTATTTAAATATTTCATTGAGAAAATTACAAAAAATAATAATAAATCCTACGGTTTGATCTCAGTTATAAATTAAATCCTATAGTTGTAATTATAACAAATAGAACCCTAGAATTTTAAAGACATCCGTCAATCTTCGTTCACCTAGGATTCATGGATCACACTGCCAAAAACTTTAGAAACACACTGCCAAAAACTTTAGAAAACGACATGGTTCCATATTACCCGTGCCTCCCTTTTAAGGACCTAATTTCTTCCATGAGGACTTATTGCCGAGTAAAGTTATGGCTCTTTTGCAAAGTTTTGCTAGGAAAATGGTCATAAATTTATTTTTTTGATAAATATGCATTCATTTAACAATTTAACTTTAAATTTCTGTTTTCTGTTCCTCTGTGAATCTAAGATCCAATCGTATAAAAGAAAATTGCCATTATTCATATGAATATATTCCTCATGAACAAGGGACTTGTAACTAGCTTTGGTTCTATGTTCATAGAACATATAAAAGATACACTGCATCACTTGGAATAAGGTCGGATTCAGAATAATGGTGCAAGTGTGGGACCCCTTTATTCCTTCAGAGAGTATGGAAATTAGAGCACACGTAGTTTGGAAATTAAAGTAGAATCTTATTTCAATTTATCTAATTTGATAGATTATTCCCAAAGCTACTTGTCATGTGAATCAATGTATGGGAACCTGGTGTGCACTTGGACCTACCCAGCTCATATGGAGGAAAGTGCCGCCACATAAATACTATTGTATGGGGAGTCGTAGTGGGTGATTGCATCTCCAAACATTTAAAAAACTTTTTAGACTACATTACTCATCTTTTTGTGCCAATTTGTTCGTTCATTTTGAAAATGTAACTTTATTTGCTTTGTTTTAAAGTTTTACCTTTTTTAAATTACTCTTCGACAATTTTTAGTTTTATTCAAAAGTGAAAGGATAAAAGAGAAAGGATAAAAGAGAGAATTTATAATATTTTGTTAGCTAATTTTTCAAAATGGACAAAAAATATGAGATATATCCAAAAATTAAAAATTAAACAAATAAATTGAGTCAGAGAGGATAACAATTTAAAAATAATTCTGAAATTTTATCAGTCACATCCCCAGCGTTAGAATAGTTTTGCTTCTCATTGGTAGATTTCTATTGCATAAAAATGTAAACAATTTCGTACTAACATTTTTGCATTCTTGATTATGACTAATTAAACACTTTATTTGTAAATTTAAACCGACATATTACCGTTTCGTTGTTAGAAATTATAATAACTTACATTTATTCGTCAAGTGTTCTTAACAAGGGGTCATGACTACACACTTTAACAACGGGTCAC
>BRYE01000008.1:13559791-13564791 GCA_030159115.1 Actinidia arguta var. hypoleuca
GCCTGCAACATTTATACAACAGGGGGGATGATCAGCAAATCTGCACTCCATTACAAGGGCTTGACGAGACTTCTCGAAACCAGAAAGGCCAGTTGCCACAACCGGTCTGACTGAAAATACCTCCAACATTTGGACTGTAGCAAGACAGCTCCAACACCACCGAATCAAGACCCCAACATGATTCTGCACTCCATTACAGGTCTTTGAAATTAGGGAAGTAACCGTGAAGGGATCTGTAGGTTTGCATTTTGATGTCACGAACGATGCAGGCCGATTGGGTGGCCTTCCCATCAAATATTTTGCCATTCCTATGCTTCCAGATGCAGTACACCGTACACGCAATACCCAACCTCTTAGCTATGGCCTGTACCCTAGTACCCCGCGCCTCCTTAATGGTCCACTTAACTGCTACTTTGATTGTGTTCAGTTCCCTGGTAAACCCCAGCCAAGTTTTAATATCTACCCAGACTTGCCTAGACATTCTACACTGAAAAAAGATAAAAGGAAGCCCTGTGTTGGTCCGATCTGGAGGGACTGAGCGTGATTGCACCGTGAGGGATATGAGGCGCATGTTTGAAGAGTTCATCCTTCGAGGGTGCACTACAAGTGATGGCGCAAGTATCCAATCTTGCTCTTGGAGAAGAGCTTCTCCGAAATGGCAAAAGACCATCACCAACGATTTGTTACTCTGAGGTTGGCCCCAAGGCAATACCAGAAGGGGGGAGACATGTGGTCGTACCTGACCTAAAAGAGAGAGGAGAAAGACCAGGCCAAGTTTGTGAAGGTTAGGAGCAATCGTGTCCTGAATTGACTCGTCTCTTTTCCATTTTCCCTAGAAATTGAAGCCCTTGACCCACCAAAGAAGTTCTCATTACCGAAGTTCATGACCTATGGTGGGAAATCAGACCTCTACACACAAAGAATCCATTTTGCTGGATGATGTCCCTATGCAGTGGGAACGAGGCTTTTACGTTCAAGGCCTTCCCATCCTGTTTAGGAGAGGCTGGACTTTGGTGGTTTAAGAATTTACTAGCGGGGTCCATGTCAAGTTGGAAGCAACTTTAGAAGTCTTCATTGCAAGGTTTGTCACCAATAGCAAGGTCCCCAAGGAGGTGGATGTCTTGCTTGCTTTCAAGAAAGGCCACTTGGAGTCTCTTCGGGACTATGCACAAAGGTACTAGAATACCTATTGTTAGCTAGAAAGCAAACTATGATAGGGGTTGAAATAGGTTTGCTAAGGTTTAATGGTCAATTAAAATTTCTTCTTAAAACTCCCACAATTAATAAACTTATAGATGTAGCTATTATGTAAGCAATGTAAAGAGATAAGAGAAAAGGATGCAAACGATTTATAGTGGTTTGGCAAATCTCGGCTTACATCCACTCTCCGAGCTTCTTTTTGGAAATCCACTATCTTCAAATTTACGGGTGCTTGACAACCTTTCCAACCACTAGAACTCTTCTAATCTTCAAGAGACTTCTTCTCTTGAAAATTCTTAATTACGAATAGTGATCTTCTCAGAATGATACAATAAATGAAGTAACTTTAAGCTTACTAGATCAACACTTAATACAATGAAGCTCTCTTTTTGTCTAGATTGATCTAGTCCTCAAACTCACAATAAATGATCAGGGATTGAAGTATTTAATACAATGATTGTAGAAAGCTTAAGACACTTCAATACCCTCCCATACCCTCCCAACAACCCCAAAGGTTGAATTTTTAAGCCAAGGCATGACAATAGTCGTTGTAGCATTAAATGCACTGATTTAGCCGTTATGATTTAACCCTAGCTGTTGGATCTTTGATTTGGATGTGCCAAATCAAAATTTCAAACTTCAGTTGTGAACTTCAGCCGTCAATGAACTGAAATTATTGTGTCTTGTGCTTTTGCATCTGCTGAAGGATTTATAACTTCGATCATGGGCATTTGAATTTTGGTTGATCAAACTCTAACTTTGGTCATCAATACACTGAATTTTCAGAGAGCAAGTATGTTACTCTGTTTTGATTTCTTTGACTTCGATTGTACTTCTTGAATTCGGTCGTGTCTTCTGAACTTCGGTCGTGCCTCTATGAACTTCGGTCAACCGAAGTTTACATTCGGTCATCAATGAACTAACTTTCTAAATAGCAGGTTTGTTCAAGAATTTTAATGTTTCTGGCATTCGGCTAAGCTTTGTGCTGGATCGGTCGTGGGCATTTGAACTTTGGTCGACCGAAGTTTAATTTCGGTCGTCATAGGACTATAATTCTAGTGAGCTTGTTTTATTTATTTCATATTTTGGCTGTGCACTTTTGGCTTCGGTCAACCAAACTTTTAGGAGCAACAACTTTTGTGTTGTTTTCTTGTTTCATTCATGTCGTTGACTAACCAATTTGAGTTCAAGAGTTGATCTAATACTTCTTCTATTTTTGTATGCACATTAACATTGAATATGATTTATGGAGAGTTTCAAATCTCATTTTAAACTTATGTAAGCCTATTTTTTTTAAGATCAGTGTTGTTTCCTTTCAAAAGTGTGATTTAAAGTAAACCAGCTAGCTTAGTTCCCTATTCATTTTATCAGTCAATAAACATGTCCATGATCTAAGAAAAGCTATGTCTGTGATTTCTTTGAGTTAGTTCGTTCTTTGTTGCTTTTAATACGATTTTTATTTTAATCATAAAATCAAATAAATCTTTATTTCTACACCTATAACGAGATCAAATGATGCAATGCAGAGCTGCCATTGCGTATTCAAGCATGCCTTACCCCAGGGGATAGACTCCGGGATTTGATCACAAAGAGGCAGATTGCCTCTATTTCCGAGCTAATGGAAATGGTGGACCGGCATGCAAGGTTGGCGGAGGATAACAATCACACTCAAACCAATGGGAGCTAGCCTTCTCCGGGCGCAGAGATGCAATGAAGTCTGTTAGGGAAAAACCCAAACCTAGCGGAGCAATAAACAATATGTTTAAAAGCTAATATACAAGATCCTACCCAAGATTCAAGATCAACCCTACTTTTCTTGTCCACCTAAGATGCGAGAAGACCCAAAGAAGATAAAGTCTTAAGTTTAGATGGTCATACCACTAGGACTGTTGGCACATGGCTAAGAGTTACTAGACTCCTAAGCAACACTTGGAGAACTTGATCACGACTGAGCATCTAAAGGAGTTCATAGACGAAGAGAAGACCAGAGCCGAAACCGTAATGAATGGAGGGACGTGAAATCAATGCCTCAGATACCCTTGTGGAGTCATTAACATGATCGATACAATGAGGGATCCGAGTCAAAAAAGTGACTTCCAAAGACAATTTCAATAAGCTAGGCATTTGGAGGAGGCCCTTGAAGACACAAATGACTACGAAGAACTTCGAATAAGTGCTTCATGGCCATGCTGAACTCCAATCGAAGTTTTACCAAGTCAAGATGGTGGAGGTCACTTTCTTCAGACTTTTGGTGGCCTTTCTTCAAACAACGCCTGGATTGCCCTTGAGCATCGAGTATCTAGGCCTAAAGGTGAAACCTTATTGAGAAAAATTCCTTGGAAGTAAGGCTTGATTCGCTCAATGAAATTTCCAAAATCCAATTCCTATGCAAAACAATTTATGAGGCAATAACTCAAATACTTGATGCCCGAAGGTCTTGCAACCAAGTATCAAAAACAACTACTACCAAAGAAATCTAATCTTTGATCAACCAAGTAATATCACAGTCAACTAAACATGAATAATCAGAGACAAATGATATAATCTGGAAAAACCCTTATCTGGGGTAAAAACCATGGGACCTGAGGTCAAAAATCAATTCACTATAAGAAAAAAAATAGCGGAAACAATAGTTCTTACTACCATACACCGTGAATCCTCACCCATGGCTAGGACCCTCCTTGCCAAATCCTCTTGAACCGTTTTACGTGCATGAATTCTCCTTCGTCCAAGCTTGATCTATCGCCGGAATCCACCGCATAGATTACCTTTCCTTCGAATTCCTTCAAAGGACTTGATGTGAAGAGTAGAGATTTGTTGAATCACTCTTGAAAAGATGAATTAAGGCTCAAATGATCCTTAGATCATCTATAAACTTCTCATGTACACATCAATTTAGTTTGTAGAAGGCTTGGAGTATGTGAAGTTGAATTTCCCCTTTGTCAAATTAGGCTTTCTCTTTTTTAATATTCCAAAATGAAGAACAAGAGCTTTTATATGAATTTTATCTCGGTAAAATTAGCTAGAAGTCTAACAAAGATGTTGAGCTAATTTCATATCCGGTGTGATGTTTAGCTAAAAATTTGGGCCGATTTTTCACCAAAATTACAATACTAAAAGATTGTTTGCCACATAAGATTGAAAATTTCCTAACACCTGTCTCATCTAAAAATATTCCAGAAGGTTCTTAAGAATATGAAAATAAGAGTACTAGTCAGGAATGTACTTGTTGGGTTAGAGTGCCAATTTTTGATAAGGAGATGATGACATATCAGGTGATATGGTTGGGTCCTAAAAGAATTAAAACACCAAAGAGTACTATAAAACGAGGTCAATGTCCTAGTAGAAGGTACACGCTCATCTTTGAGTAAATACTTCTTTCTAAAATATGTCTCTGACTTAATTATCGAAGGATATTTTTGGCCAACCCTCTATCGGGCAGCTTTACGTTTGTTAAGTCCTGTAGGTGTTCTCGTCGGAATCCTACTTGTTAAGATCTAGGAAGACATGCTTTCCTGAGGTGAAACCTACTTTACCATAAAATGAATATTATATATGTCCTCCATGCGGTAATAAAAACCCTACCCTTTTATGGCAGACCCATACCCACTTTCTCCCATACCCATTGTTCCCTAACCGTCCACTTCTTGAAACCCATACCCACCCACCCATCCCCGCCATTAGCCGTCAACATTTGTAACTAACCCTTTTCAATTCTCATGTGCGTAAAGGGTAAACACGACTTGAATTATCTCAAGTGAGTCTTACACAGTGAGGTATAGTGGCACTTGACTCAAAAT
>BRYE01000008.1:13567291-13569791 GCA_030159115.1 Actinidia arguta var. hypoleuca
CATCGCGAGTGTCTATCCTCGATTTTATTTCTCTCATCTCGCAAACCCAAACTCTCCACAAATACTTTTAAAAAATATATTTATCAGATACAAATTGATATCCATTCAATGTTATTTTATTGCTTAATAAATAAATATAACATATTAAATTATACTAATTTATCTTGATATAAATTCATATTGACCGACGATTAATTTTTATACAAACAACATATTTTTTTATAACATTTAAAGTTTTCAATAACATTTATAATATAATCAAATTACATTATAAAAATAAGTCCAAATACTTGGATTTCACCGGTTGAACCGCAAAATAGCTTGTCCTTGCTAGATATCTATAAATGACAGGTTTCACATTGCTTTCATGCCATGTTACTATCAATCTATTATTTTTTGCATTAAGTAACCAATGTAGTTGTCATTTGTCAAATCAAAATTTTACTTGTCTTTGATGTTGTCCTTTCTAATGGCCAAACTTTTTCTAAAGTTTACAATTTAAATTTTGAAAAAAAATTATTTTGACTCTTGTAATTTGAGTCATGTACAGATATAACTAGTTTAATCTAGACAGTTATAATTTTTGTCCAAATCAAGAATTAGTTTGTTAAACGTGCAAATTATGTGAATGAGGCTCTAACTAAGTCTGTCCAACCAATATTTATGGAACAAGCCATTGGTTTAAGCTTAAAAACATCAAGAGAGAGAGGGCCAGAACCCACTCATCATCCTTAACTTTGTTCCCTTTAACTTTGTTCACTTCTTAATTTTTAGACATGGCAACTTCAAGACCACCTTACAAAAGACAATAAAAACTAGCACAAATATGTAAAACATAAAGTGACCACTCATACTCATTTATAACTACAAATTTTTGATAAAACAAAAAATACTTTTCGAAGTTCCACCTTGTTAGCGACCGAAAGCTACAAGATCGTCTCGATTCCAAACTCTCACGCATTCATTGCCTTAGTCACCACTGTTGTGTACAAATCGAAGGAGTTTTTTACCTTAATCGAACCCAAATTGACTGCCTTCAAAACCCTAGGCTTTCCTCCAAATTCTCTCTCTCTCTAAGTTTTGTCTGACTTGAATAGGGAATATGAACTGAGAGTTGAGTTATAAATATGAGGACAAAATGGTCTTTTATCATTATCTGTTAACCGTGTAAGTTGTGGGGATTAGTTCACAAATCACAAAAAGTTATATGCTAATATTAATACAGAGGGGGTGTATTTGCACATGGCTCAAATCACAAGAGATAAAGGTGAAATTTACCCTTACTGTTTTTTTAGTAAAGTTGGCTCAACACAAACTTGTCCTAAACTTGCTTTACTTATTTGAAATTTATTATGTAAACCACCCTAAGAAAATTATTCGTACAAAAATATATTGTTTGGATGTCAATAGTAACATTATCGAATCACATTTATCTTAAAAAAATTAATAATATATATATATATATATATGTATATATACTGAAAATTACATATTATCCTAACAAAAATTATTGAATCCGTTGGCTCTTGATATCCAATAATCCTGTTTTTTGTATAAAAGATCATTTTAGCGTGTTCCATGAGATGAATTGTTTACATGCATTATCAATATATAATTAGAGTGGTCCCACAACTTATCAACTTTACCATAATTTAAACGCACAAACTTCTGGTAACCTTTGTACCCTTAATATACTCTTAAGGGCAATAAGGCTATCAATAGGTAATCATCCCTTGTCACCAATGAGCATGTAGAAAGAACACAAGATTTAGTAAAACCTTAATATAGACTGGATGAAAACATATTTTAAACATAGTGATCATGTTGATGAGCCTTGGCCACACTGACAAGAACTACATTCATATTGGTTGGAGTAGGGGATCAAGCTTCCCTAATCTGGATAGCGAGCTGTCTGATCAATTTATTTATAAATCTATTTGGGGGGGGGGGGGGGGCCAAGGCCTCAAAATGTTAAGGGATCTAGGTTTTGGGTACTGGTCAGCGCAGCCCATAAGCCAATGTTGAAAAAGAAAACTTTATTTGGATATTCATTACTGATCAAGGGTTGTCTAAAGTTTAGGGTTTAAGTTTAGGGTTTAGATTTTATGATAAAGTTCACAATTTGTGAACCCACTCTTATGATAAAATCAATAATTCGAATCATTCATTTATAGGACTCTCTGAAATGACTATCCATACAAAAAATCAAATTGATCAATCAGAGGTCGGTGGTCACATGTTTATTTTTTGTCAAGATAGCAAGTATTATTATCTTTTCAACGTACTTTACATAATAAGCGGTTCAGATCATTAAGATATGTCTAAATTAAGTCCACATCCAGCGAATTTTGTTAAATTTAAAGAAATTCTTCTTTTCAATGGTTCCAAAATCCTTTTAGCTCGCATCTTAGAAATATTTTTACTATACGTATATCTTGTTTTTTTTTATGTTTTTAGTGATTTTTTTTCGTTTTTTACCAATTTATTTTTTTTCCTATTA
>BRYE01000008.1:13577291-13579791 GCA_030159115.1 Actinidia arguta var. hypoleuca
AAATTCCTGTCATTGTTATGTTTTATACCCTTGCGTATATATAAAGTAAAAAAAAAAATGTACAAGGAATAGGTCATGATGAAGACCATGCTAGCAACACCCTCTGTTTCCCTATATTTGTTCCCTATTTGTCAAATATGGAAGAATTAAAGAAGCACATTAAAATTAGTAAAAACATAACATGACGAAGAGTGAGTCACGCCCGATTGGACAATCTGAATGTCACGACTCAATGTACATGAATATCCTTGACACTCCAACCGTTCCACACTCTCGTAGACAACCTGTACACATATTGCATGTCTTCTTAATTTTGTTTTGAATTTGTGGGTATATTGGTTAATGTTGTGCTGGTATTTACGGAAAAGACTTGGTGATTTATACCAGTACTGTTTAATTGGCGGGTAATCGTGTTCGCAAGTTGCTTCAACCTCTGTCAAACTATTGCACGAGTCAGTTTGTTACATTCTTTACATTAGATTGCCAATAATGCAACCAGTTTGACGAACGCTTGTAACCTAAAAAGTTCTACACCCCTTATCATCCCCGTGTACTCGTTTGTAAATGTTTATCCTTTTTCTGTACAACGAACCGTGGATGCTATCATAGTATCATCTCTATATATAATGAAACAGCTTGGTGTTTTGAATGTATGTGTCAAAATATCTGAGCTTTAATCTTAATGTGAATTGATCCTAGCCTTCAATTCACTCAACATCTTTAGCCTTTTTCCATTCCCATCACTCTTACTCTTGGGCATACTTAATCATCCTCCAAAGGTTTTGGTAAAGTACTGAAGTTGTCTCTATAGTTGATATCCATTGTTTGGAGACTAAAATCAAATTCTTGAACAGTGAAGCCTCAGATAATGAAGGAAGCTTTTGTAAAGCTTACTATTGATGTGAAATTTTTTGCACTTTCCATATTTATGTTAAGCCTTCTATATATCTGATTTTTTCCCCAATTTTGAGGTTACTGAAACAAAATCCATTATTAGTGAACTCGAATGCAGTTTTCTGATTTAGTCAAGTAGAGTTTGGGCATAGTCTACCAGACTCTCTCTTCGGTTGATAACCAACTTTAATTCCCTACTTGTGACATTGATAATGGATGTATCAAAAGTGCTTTTACTAAGAAATAGTAATAGTCACTGATGCCTTGAATTTGATCATTTTTCATAATGGGATGCTGAAAGATTTAATTTTGAAATCTTTAAGTGAGATCTAAATTTATATTCAAAACGACGTAGTTTTGAATTCAAGATGGAACTAAGTAGGAAAATTTCAAGGACCGGATCAGGATTCGCAGTTGGTGGTGTTATATCTTGATCCTAGGTCATGACTATTTATTTTTAGCTATAGTAAGACACAAATGAAAAATATCAATTGTCCTAAAAAAAATTTGTAAAGATGAAAGAAGTCTGTAATGTCATATTGGATTAACAGACAACGATGAGTCCTTATCTTACATTATGAAACAAGTAGAATGTATAGTTTGTCTAACTCGAAGAACTCTTTAGTAGAATATTGCGACTAGCTGATCCTCCACCGCTATGGAACTCTTTTGTGGGTTTTTCTTTTTTGAGATACGACGGACCTCCTTTTGTAGTGATTTTCTCCCTCTTTCACGTAATTTAAAAATTCATTTGAAAAATTAGAAACCATCTAATTTTATTCTTCAAGTTGAGTTGACTACTTAATCTTCATGCTCTTTAGTTCTATTTATTGTTATGCATAATAAAGTCTGTATCCTATCACCAGCATTAATGTCTATCCTATCACCGGCAGTGTCTACCCTAATGTTCCAGTGGTTAACCACCAACTCAATGGGTCAAAGATGAGTTGAACATCATCTGCTGTTAGTTTGCAGGAACTTTGTGTCCATTCAGGTTCTTGTGGGTGCCAAATGAAGTATCCTAATAGCTGTGCAATTGTCCGATAAATATGGCCAAATACATTACCCCGTATAAAAACCCTTTACTCAAAGGTTACGAGCCCCCTATGCAATCCTAAACGCTGCACTTTTTTCATCTAAACCACAAAGTTGCCCAACCCAGCGTATATATTAACTAACCACATCTCATATGGAAATCCAAGTCCATAAGCTTATAAATCACTCCCTGGAATTGCACATCAACCAGGGAACGAGTAGACATATGTGATCCATGTAGATTGGATCATGAACGAGATCGTTATGTTGCTTTCACCTTGGTACCATAACGAATTTGGAGCCTAAACCACACCGTTAAATTTGAAGTAGCTGATACGTTTAAGCTATGCCTATTGAGAGTCAAATCCCTAATCCAATGGGATTCTAAATGCCACTCCCATCCTGTGAAAGCAAATCACTAATCAAGGATGTGTTTTCAGAATCGTTTATGTACTAGGAAAGACGTCTTTCAGCCCACTTTGAAGAATGTCGTCCTGACTTACAAACCTTAAGCATTAGTTATCCTCAAAGCCAACATAAAATTGGCAGATGTGGAAGAGTTTCTTCAAGA
>BRYE01000008.1:13597291-13599791 GCA_030159115.1 Actinidia arguta var. hypoleuca
CACTTAAGATATTTAACTTGTTGTTATTGTAAATAATATCTCTTTGCAAGAAACAGATACGACACATTCGCCAATCAATCTCTTCTCTTTTAGTAACTAGGTTGAGATCATTTCTGTGGATTTATACCATTTCATGACTTTAGTATAGTGTTTAACTAGGGTCTTGATTTAGTAGGAATTTGTTTTTTATTAAATTCTTTTATATATGGGAGAGTTACTATATGTTTTTTTTTATGCCAAAAAACATTAGGGAGAGTAGCACATATTTTTTTTTTTCTAATTCAGCTGTAAATTAATTTATTTTTTATTTTATTTTATTATCTACTAATTGTTCTTCAATTCTTTTGTATTTTACTTCTTCTTTAAAAAAAATTATTTGTTTTTCTTTTTGATTTAGAACATTTATTGACATAGAACATTTTTTTAATCTTTTTAACTCAATAGTTTCTGGTTTAGTTAGTAATCTGAAAGTTACTTGTTGGCCAAATAGTTTAGTAGTGACTCCTTTAGTATTAGTAGTAAATGGGTATAATAAATATATAAAAGGTAGTCCTATAATTATTTTGTCAGTCATATTTTTTACTAATACAAAGGAGGTTTTAACGCATACATTATCTTGGCATATATGTACTTTATGGAGTTTATATTTTATATTCATTAGCAGAACTTAGTTTTCAGTAGTTTTATGGTAATATTTAGTAGGTAGTAATCCTTCTTGAATATAGTTTAGATCTGCCCCTGTATCAATTAAAGCTATAACTTCTATTTTATAATCATGAATTATTAGTTTAACTTTTGAATGCCATTTTTTTAAATTTATTTTGTTGATTATGCTTAGTCTATTATCTTTTGATTTATCATTGGGTTTAGTATTACTGGATATAGATTCTTCTGATGATTCATTTTCAAATTCTAAGAATTTTTTATTTATTTTTAATATTGTAATGTCTTCTTCTAATGTTTTATCTTTTATCTTTAAATTTTTTATCTCTTTTTAATTAGGTTTATTTCTTGTTGTATATCTTGTAAAGTGACTTCTTTTTGTTTATCTTTTCGAAATCTATTTAAAGTACTTGTAAGACTTATAACATGTTTATCTTTCTATGGTTTGTTATCTATTCATAAAATTTTTAATTTATTAATGTATTGTTGTCTTAACTCAGTATTTTCTATTTTACTAATTAGTTCTATTAATGCGTCTTCTTCTTGTTGAGATTTAGTAAGTACATTTAAATTTTTACAATAATTATCATTACATCATATTTCTATTTGATTTTCACTTTCACTGGGAGATGAGCAATCTGTAGTTTTGGGTTGTTCTTCTGACTCATTATCAGAATTATAGATTTCTATGTTTGTTAATTTAAACATTTCAAATATTTTGTTTTTATTTTTTTCAGATATTTATAATTTATTAATTTTGGCTTTTGACCAACATTCATTTTTATAATGACCTTTATTTCCACATTTGTGACAGGTTATCTCTTTTTTATTATAGCTAGGTTTTTTGTGACTATTGTACTTTTGTTTTTTAGTAGATTTTTGTTTCTGATTTTTAGGATTATCATAAAATTTATTAGTTTGGAATTTATTACGTTTGTATATTTTATATGATTTATTTTTTTAAAATTTTTTATTTCTTTTTGATGGTGCAATCGGGGGAAGGCCATATTGTTCACAGAAATTTTCTAATTCATATTTAGCTTTATTTTTATCTTTATTAGCTTGTTTACTAATTTTTATATCAATGCACATTCTTAATCCTTCTTTTTGAATAGTACTTATAATATCTCCATAAGTTAATTTATCATATTCTATGGTGCCTATAGATTGACTAAGGACATCTCTTATTTTATGAGCAAAATAACGAGGCAGGCCATTTATGAATTTTTCTTTCTAGAATGATTCAATACAATCATCTATTAACATTACTCAGAATGTAAATACATCTTTATACCATCTAAAATCACTTAATGTTGGATAACTTAGGTTACTTAATTGATCATGTATTCTGGAATGGATATCACTAGGTGTTCGTATGAAATGTTTTATTATGGTGTAAATTAAAATATTAACTCCATCTACTTTTTTCATTCCTATGTTTTCATCAAAAATAGGAAGATTATTTTCATCTAATTGGACTGCATTTTTAATGTTTTCTCTTGACTCTTCGATAAGATATTTATCCCACTATGACTTTAACATCCCAGTGAAGCCAGAAGCTAATAACTCAACTATATCATATTGAGTATAATCTGTATAATTAGTTAAATAACTATTACCAACCATGGATAAGTGATGTAACTTTTGTAAAATATTATGTTCACTTAATTCATCTATATTCCATTCATATAAATTTTTAGCTTCAACCGAAAATTGATTGTCTAGGTTTCTTTCTTCATACTGAAGGTTTGAAGGAGTAGGTTTTAAACGAATATACTGGGAAGATATTAATTTACCTGACGATTGGTTATTAAATAATGAAAGTTACTAGGGGAAT
>BRYE01000008.1:13619791-13624791 GCA_030159115.1 Actinidia arguta var. hypoleuca
AACGGATTTAAGCGAGTTTGGGATACAAATTAGCAAGGTATGGGAGGATAGGAAGTAGATTTCTTAGACGGATTCAAATACCGGGTGATAGTATCCCTTTCAAATCTGGGCTGTCGCGCTACCTAATCACGTATTAAATTCGGAAAGAAGACTGTCACATGTTAAGTCAAAAACTCTTGACTTGATGAATCGCCACAAATTCCCTTACCCACTGGGCTACAAGGTTCGTGATTTTTCATTTGTTTTTGTACAACAGTACAACTTTTCTTGTACAGGGAAAAATTTCTAGCCCTAATTATTATTTGGAAAATTACAAGTGAGTGATTTTTTCATTTTATTTTTATCTGATTATATATTACGGTAAATTTACTCAAATGTCATTTTATATAGTAAAAATTGTGTAAAAGTGGGTAATTATTATCAATTTTAATAAATCCAATAGTCATTATTACCAATTTGAGAAATTCACAGCTTGTATGTATATTTGGGAGAGAGAGAGAGAGAGAGAGAGAAGAAATTTCTAAATTCAAAATTCTCAAAGCTACTAAACACTATAGTTTTAATAAAATAAATAAAAATGAAAACTGAGAAATTTTCGGTTCAACATCTTAGACGACCCAAAGGCTGGTCGGCACCCATGGACGAAACTTTCTTTGCGGTGGGCAGTGGTGGATATCAACCGCGATCAACATAACAATTTCTATATATATTTCGATCTGTAATTTATATCCAATTTAAAACAAGGGTAAAATCACAAATTAAAAAAATCATAGGACCTTACAAAGCGGAGAACAATACGTAGGATTTCACTTGCCATAAGCCACCAAAACTGGACCCAATGCTAATTAGCTCAAATTTTCTTTAAATTTTTGCATAAGTTCTAGTTCAGGCAAATTGTTGTGCATTATATATAGATTTCCCCAAAATATATATCTTGTGACACTTTGGTCCCCAATACACATAACGTGCCTATTTCATTCCAATATGTCCGATTTGAATTTAATCGGTCCTTCGTCCCAACGGCGTTTAAATTCTTTTGGAGACCATTTATGTATTTAATCCTCTTTTTTAGTTACTTGGTCTTATCATGAATAAAAACACAAAGGAACGAACAAATCATTAGCTAATGGGAGGATGATTTCCAAAGAGTTGGATACTAGAAGGGATTTTTTATATTATTTGCTACCATCCAAGGAGAGAAAACAACAAACAATATTTGTTTTGAGGGGCCCATTACAATGATAAACAAATGAATAGAGAACCAAAAAATCAAATGGGTTTTGATGCCAAAATCCGAATGTATATTAGTTGCGTGATGAAGTTAATAAGATTATAAAAAAATTAGGATTTGTTTGGCTCATACTTTGAGTTCATTTTGTCTTTGTCACAGTTCATTTTAGTTATTATTATTATTATTATTATTATTATTATTATTATTATTATTATTATAGTAGTGGTGGTGATAATGACAATAAAATAAAAAACTAAAAATTGTCAATGATGAAGTGACAACTCTCAGGAGCAGCTCGATTGACAAATATCATTATTTTGTGTTAAAAGGGTTTTCAGCTTGAGTATCAAAAGGTCATTGAAAATTTATTTGACCGTTAACTTCAGGGTCGTTAGATTAGTCTCTCTCGAACCTGATTGGACTAGACGAAAATACTGGGTTATAAGAAGAAAAATGACTAGGTGGCAATTGTAATGCTCTTAGTTAGTGAATCTTTAAATAGTTTATTAATTTGAGATGCAAAATAAAAACTCACTGAAAACTAGAAATCAATTTGAAAATCCAAGTTTGGGTCGGTACCTAGTGTTCTAAAAATGGTATTTCATTATCGCTAGTGATTTTCGTACTTTTTTTAATATTTTAATTGTACTTTTTTTTTTAGTAAATTACCCTTTTATGTACTGAAGATATTTGATTAAAATTAGATAATTGGGTAAATTTATCCTAATAAAAATAAAAAAAGAATGGAATTGAAGAAAAAGAGAACAAGAAAATCACTGATCTTCTTCATTTATGACTTTTCAATTATTTTTTTCCTAAAGATTTTCAAAGACTTTCTCTACAAGACTGAGGAATGGGACCTTCAAAATACAAACCGTTTTGGTCTCGGGACAAACCCATATTTTAAAATTTATTCTAATCCCGAGTAAGAGTCTATAAACTTTATCATAAACAAAACCAATCTGTGTCTTCTCCAAAGGGAAGGCAACTTAAATTGCACTTGGGCAAGGAATTTGCGTAATGAGAAATTTTATCATTCTTAAATTTAGATTAAAAAATATTTATCGAATTTAAAAATAGATGGTACATATTCAATTTTTTATGTAATTCCGGTACTTAAGTGAAGCTGAACTATTTATATTATGATTGTTTTTGCATCGTACATATCTACTGTCTATTATTTATATGGCATTCACTCTATCTCTTAAGAAGTTTGAGTACTCAAACCACGTAGGCTTAATGTTTCTCTCTTTTTTAGTTTGTGCGAGTTTAGTACTTTTGGTGTGCTTCTATTGACATGGATCATGGATGGAATGTAAGAAAATCCCAACAGGAACAGTAATAACCAAGTTATGGATTTCAAAGTGTTGCATTTCATTCATTCATAATTTACTTAATTCTTCAATAACTGAGCAAATAGCTCTTATTTCCAACAATTCCTCCTTATAAGGTGGTGACTTATAGCTATAAATTCTCTACTTCTTTGGATTTTCCATAAGGTGTTCTAGGTAGGAGTTAGAAGGTGGCTTGTGCATTGGCCACTACCCTTTTGTTGCCAGCTCTTGTGGTGGTATCTGAGACACTAGTAGTGCTGGCGGTGACTTGCAACGCCACCACGATCTTTTCGATGGAGACTTCCGTGGATGAAAAAACGATCCTTTTAGTCCCAGTCGTAGACGGCGATGAAGGAACCACGACCTCTTTGGTGGTTTTGAAATTCCGGATGGTGTTTTTTTATGCCATGGAAATTGCAGCCGTTCCACCACGACTTTCTGGGATTATGACTTGTGGTGGTTGTTCCATCACTCCGTTGCTAAACCTCTCATCTAACAGAGATGATAATTATGATAATTTATCCATTAAAAAAAGAGAAAAAAATAGTTTGACCAAGAATAATATTTTCAGAGACGGTGAATTGTAAATAATAGCAAATACATAGTAATTTTAACTTTTTTACCGTACCCATGCACAACCTAAACGACATCGTTTTGATAATTTTTATAAAATTTGAGCATGTTAGGACTTGCCCCTTTTCTTTCCTGTCCTTCGTTTGTGCCCTAACTGGTGTCTTCGGCAATAGACTTCCCTCCCCCACCTCTCTCTCTCTCAAGCTCTGATTCAACTCTACAATTGGCGTTGGTCTCACCTCGAACCCCCCTCTACGGTCTCATGCTATTTGGTACAAGTCTGGTCAGCCTAGGGTTCAAGTCATGTGTGCCTGAAATGCAAGTCGAATATACTTGGGGTGCTAGAACAAAAGTATTTAATTGGTAGAACTTTAAAATTCTCAAACAGATTCCATTTGCATTCCATGTATATTCGACTTGCACCCCAAGCATATTCAATTTGCACCCAGAGCACCCATGACTTGCACTTTAGGTATATCCAACTTGCACCCACGGTTGAACACGATTCAATGGTAATTTCTCATGGGTACAAGATGGATATGCTTAGTATGCAAGTCACGTATGCGTTGGGTGCAAGTCAAATATGTCTGGGGTACAAGTTGAATATGCTTAAGAATTTCAAGATTCTACCAATTGAACACTTTTGTTCTAGTACTCTAGGCATATTCGACTTGCACCAAAGGCCGTATGACTAACACCCAA
The DNA here is from genome assembly GCA_030159115.1 of Actinidia arguta var. hypoleuca. NCBI lineage: Eukaryota > Viridiplantae > Streptophyta > Magnoliopsida > Ericales > Actinidiaceae > Actinidia > Actinidia arguta. The sequence continues at coordinate 13,623,632 of BRYE01000008.1, forward strand.
GGCATGCCAGACTTGCACCAATAGCACGAGATCGTAAAGGGGTGTTCGTGGCGCGGCGGACGCCGGCTGTAGGGGTGAATTGGAACTTGAGAGAGAGAGGGGAATTCTATTGCCAAAGTAAACGAAGAGAAGGAGAGAGGGAAAGTCTGATATAAAATGTGAGTCCTCACATGCTCAAATTTTATACAAATTATCAAAACAACATCGTTTAGGTTTTTTATGGGTATAATCTATAAAATCATCATTTATTTGAAATTATTTACAATTCAGCACCTCCGGAGATATTATTTTCAGTAAAATTAATTTTTTGATATTAAATTATAATCATTCTACTAATCTGATTTCCCCCCCTAAAATCAACGCTAAATAACATATGGGCATCAGTTAACAAACTCCATCATTGTCTTTTTTATTTTATCATGAGGGTAAATTTGAAATTTAATTAAAATGCATAGGCTATCAGATTTCATTTAATGAAGGTTTCTTATAAATTTCTCTTTCTATCTTTTTTGAGATCCAGAGGAAAGAATTCAATGATCGATGGATGATAGTTTTGGTATAATATGGTTATCTCTAAAACTAAAGTCACAAGTACAAATCACTAAACTCCAAAAAGGAAATAAACCACAGTCTACATCAACACGAAAACATATGTCCATAAATATATATTTATACTATATCGTATTCTAGGGGATTTTTTTCTGAGAAAGCTTAAAGGAGAACAAGTGTTGATATTTGGCAGATGGTGGAACATTTTCAAATATCAAAATTTAGAATCTATAGTTTTTCCCACTGAAAGCCTCCTCCCCATCATCACATCAACCTCATCACATTATCCATTACAAACCTATTAAAACACTTTCTCAAGCGTATAAATCGTTATTACAATAATTAGAGGTGGAGTCAAAATTTATATTTAGCAGAGTCAAACTCATAAAATTATACATTTACATTGAAGGGGCAAGGGTAACACATATAAAATTTAGGACAAATTACTAAGTTTTTGTAGGATCGAAATTGTATTTATGATAAATTATATTAGGGATATTAGTGTGTGTTTTTTTTCAATGTTCAATTGACCCCAATTACCCAATAGGCCTCCGCCCATGCAACAATGTCATGAAATGGAGAACAAAGAATAAGTACTGTTCATTAATTAT
>BRYE01000008.1:13639791-13642291 GCA_030159115.1 Actinidia arguta var. hypoleuca
ACAATCAAAACGACGTCGTTCAACTAAAAATTATTTTTGGTGAAAAAAACAAAACGACGTCGTTTTGATTGTTTCACACCAAAACGACGTCGTTTTGGTTCCATCGGTAACAATTTCGGTAAAACCATCGGTGACTGTAGCCTTTCTCTTTTGTTTAAAATCTAGCTATGTCACTTTTTGTGTATTTATGGAGAGGGCCGTTACTAAAGAAGCTTTTTAATTAGATTAGTATATTTTTAGTAATCTTTTAAATTCATATAAATGTTCACAGCCAAGGAAATTTGTGTTTCCTAGTCTGTTCTGATTCTGTCAGCATATTATTTACATGTCGCCCACATTAAACCTAAATCAATAATATGAATTATTCATCTTATAGGACTCATTAAGATGATTTATCTCAAGTAAAAAATAAAAATAATCTGGTATCGAAACCGACATAATTGGATAATAGTTATCGGGATGGCAAGAATAAATGTAATTTGATCTTATTATAACTACCAATTTATGATTAAAATGAATGATATTTTTAGTATACTTTACAATTTGAATGTTGTAGATACTGAAATGAATAAGGTAGGCCCACCTCCCGTCAATTTTGTTGTAAAATTGAAGACTTTGAGAGAAGCCTCGTTTAAAGGAAAGGAGATAATTTATCTTGGCTTTTGTGGTGATTTACCTCGAAATTTGGGTTGCTTGTCGATTTGGTCCAATCAAGAAAAATGTATTTCGCGTGCAATTGAGTAGAATGGAGAAAGAGAATTTGCTTCTCCAATGATTATTTCTCAGTTTTCAATCCATGATTTGGAAGAATAGTCTTTTCATACTTTAATATCCCCCCTAATTATTTCCTTTACTATTTTCTTAGTGATTATTTACTATAAAGAGAAGAAAGGGAGCGGCTACCTTCCAAAAATGATGCATTTAGTATGCTAATGTATAAAATTACCATTATGGATTGTAACAAAAAAAATATATAATTTTTTATCACAAAAAATCGTAACATTCACCATAATGATGCATAACAATTTCTATAACTATTTTTATAATTCTTGTAACATTCACTACAATCGATCATAATATATATTACAATAATCGTAATATTTTATAATACACAGTGTGTACACTGTAGATTTTTCCAAGAAGCAATCACAAGCTCTTCATTCACTTGTTAAGTCAAGTGGGTGAATAAATTTATTTTCAATTAAATAATAATAATGAAAATAAAAAGAATAGTAATGGCCATCATTTTTATTATTAAGGGATCTTTGGGCGGAGGTCTAGGGTGTCCAATTCTTAATATAATTGGTTCTTATAGAAAAATCTTAATGCCAAAAATACTGATACTACTCTTTATACTCCCTCTTCATTTTTCACCTCTCTAGACTCCACAATCACTTTCAACCTCGGCTACCACTCTAGCAGCCAGTTGTTCCTCCCGCAGTCGAAGGCCACTTTCTGTCTAGTTACTGGGGACTTTTTCAGTGACCATTTTTTTGACAAAATTTTTTGGTGACCTTTTTATCGACCAACTTTGAAGTTTCATTGTTGAATAAAAGGAGTAGTAAAATCTTTCTGTTTCACTGTTCAAAAACAACGAACACAAAATTTCATGTTTGAATATTTCAGTAAACAAAAACTTTCACTATTTGAATCGAATGAATACTAAAATTTAGTTATTTGGTATTGGGTGAAATTTATCTATTACGTGGAGGAGGAGACGGTGGCCTGGGCAACGGTGATGGTAGTAGTAGTGAAAATGACAAAATATTTTTTTTTTAAAAAAACAGTGTTGGGTGGGAGCAGCAATGGTCCAATGTCAGCAACTACTATGCTAGTACCGAGAATAAAATTTTTAAATAATGAAATTCAACTGCTCGGCAAAAGAACAGCGATAGCAATGATCAAATGTCACTAACTATGTTGGTAATGAAAGTAAAATTTATAAAAATAAATTTAAATAGTGGAATGCATTTCTCCGGCAAAAGAATCGCGACGACAATGGTCAAATGGCAATAAAATTAATTTTTTCGGCGACGGCAATGGTCAAATGGCAGTAAAATTTATTTGTCCGGCATGCTTGTAGCAGGTCGATTGCCTTGATGGTGTGTTGACACTTTTTAATTGGACAAATACAATAAGCTAGCGCTAAAGAAAACACTTGAACAGGACTAGGAACAAAAACGTATGTAGTCAGACCCAAAAATAGGACACAAAGACAATAGGCAAGATCAAGACCAGTCTAAAGCATAATTACGAAGAAACTCTATGAGGGGAAATTCTGTAGCTAGAATCCCATAAAAAAATATGAAAACTGTATAAACACTAGCAACTCATTATTTGTGTTGCGTTTTTATACTCTCATATCTTATTTAGGACATTAATATTTAATCATTTTAGTATTCAAGATTAATATTTTAGTAGTTTAGTAGTTTAAAATCTTAAAATTTAAGGACATTAACATTAGGAGTGTTAGAAAAATCGATAAAATCAAACCAACCAA
>BRYE01000008.1:13659791-13672291 GCA_030159115.1 Actinidia arguta var. hypoleuca
CCTTCTGCGGCGGTGGATGTGTTTTCTTTATTAGCCATCAATAAGAAACGAATCTTAGCATTGAAAACTATAAATTGATTCTCATACAAGCTACGACTTATGAGTTTGAATCCTTTGAAATTTAGGTAGTGTGGAGTGTTTTTAGAGTCTATAAAATGACGTTATTTTATACACTTTAGGATCAAGACGATATCGTTTTAATTAACTATAAATAACGTATCTTCATGTTTGTTTTAGTCTTGAAGTGTACAAAACGACGTCGTTTGTATACTTTAAGAATACTTCACAAATCCTAAACTTGAGAGGATCTGAATCCACAACTTATAAACATGATTTGATGAAAAGAATATGTACATATAAGGAAAAGATACTAAACCAAGGCATGATAGACGGAGAAGATCAAGAATCTTCAAGAAATCAGTTGGGTCTCAGCAAATCATGCCGATAATTGATTCGGCTGTCTTCAACAAAAACAAAAGCTATGTTTATTACGGCTGAACTAATGCTAAAAAATTATTATTAAAAAATAAAAGGAAAAAATTATTTAGTGAATTATTAAAAAATATATAGTGTAGTTTCACAAAACTCATCAATAGTGATGGTTGCATTTTCTTTATTAGTCATCAATAGTTCTAAAACTCAAGATTTTTGATAACTTAGTATTCAGTCAAATAACCACATAATTCAGGAGAAGAATTTCACTATCCCCACTAGCAATGAGCCCGATTAAAGCCAGGACTTTGCCACTTATGGACTTGCCCAACTCAAAATTTGATAGCATCTAGCAGATTTTAAATAAATAAATTGTGTTTATTCCAGTTAAACTTGTGTTAAAAATTGATTATGAAAAAGTAAAATTTGAAAAGTATTAAATGTGGCTTCTTAAAAAATAGTTTTTTTTTCAAATTTTATTTATGTTATTTGTGACTTGTACGTAGAAAGAAAAAGTTGTTGCAAACACTTTACACAATTTAAAATAGAAAAAAGCATTAGTTGCACCCAAAAAGCCTATGGAAAACACTACAGACCTGATGGAATGGGTAGTTGGCTCATGTGGTCTCCAAAAATATTGGTATAGCCATAAGGTGGTGTTGCTGGAATCTAACCTAGGAGGTTTAAATTGTTCTCCTTTTACAACAACATCAAGGGTTATTAAGCAAAGAAAAAAAAAAAGCACTTTGGCCTAGCTATTTTAGCTTATTCTTTAACTAAATAATCTAACAAAAGTTGGGCTGTTTGACCTCTGACAACTATTGTAGCTTCTTCCTTCCACTTCTTGGTTTAGTAAAAACAAAAGCAGTTTAGTGATAGCATCCAAAACAAAACATCTTATTTAGATGACATCTTTTGTTAAATTGGCTAAAACCAACACAGTGAGGTTATTTAGCTAGTCCAAACATAGCCTTGTTTACGATTGTAGGTCATCAAGATTCTCATCCAACGAGCTAGCTAAAAATGCATTGAATCTACAAATTTGTAGCTTCCCATGGATTAAAGGAAAGGTTGCAGTCTACGGGTTTATTAGGATGTCATACATTACACAAATGTCACTTGAAAACCTATCTCAATGATAAATGTTATGTTGTCTTGTCCTCCACTTCAATTCTCAAGACTTTTCTCGCTCTATATCCCCATCCACAATGCACTGCGAGAAAACACAAACACCTAACATTTCAATCAACATCAAAAAGCTAACAAGAAAAGCATAATGAAAACATACCAAAAATTTAGATTAACAGTGCATGAAGGGTTAACCAACTCACAATTGCTAGAACTAGTAAGAACAAGAATATGAGCAAATAATTCTGCCTGCCTTCCTAGTGTTACAGCACTGACAGGTACATGGCTTTTCCTTAGAGCTACAGCAAAGCAAACTTTCTCAGCAAGAACATACGCAAGGTGAGGTTCATAGTTGCCAATATGGAAAGATAAGTGGGAAATAGTATGCGAAATGGAAGTGTAAAACATGGTTGAAAATCAGAATAGAAAATGGAGGGATATAAGATTAAGCAATATATTTACTAAAAAAAGTTTGTTTGTTTTTGATAACTCGGTATCTGGCCAAAGTAACGACTAATCTAGGAACCAATCCCACCGTCCACTAGCGGAGGGTCAGATTAAAGTCAGGGCAAAGCCCCATATAGACTGACTCAAACAAGAATTGATAACACCTAAGAGATTTCAAATTGAGACGTTGGTCAACACCTCCAAGAGAACTCCAAATCCCAGGTCAAGATCATCAGGCCACCCCTAGGTATTATTTACTAAAAGTTATTAAGAACACTAAAAATAGCATCCTAAAGATGGAATTTATACTATATCTAGAGAAACTTACAAGATTAATAATTATATCGTAATATTAATTAAAGATTAACATTTTAGGGTATCAAAAAATAGTAACAGTTACAAGAAGCATAGTTATAGAGAGTCTCTAGAATATTTTTAAAGAGTTTATGACAATTTCTTAATATCTCACAGTTTCTTAGGAATTTTGGGCAATGGTTCCCAGCAATTTCCCTCAAAATCTTGAGAGAGTTCTATTTGCATTGCGAAAAAAAGTTTCTGAAACCAGATTTCCCCTCATAAAAAATGAAATTTCCTGGTATCTACAGCTACATTTACTGTACTTCCGTTATGATTGAGCAGGTAAAAATAGCATGGTACTGTTGTGGATTTAAACCAATTTCATCTCTTAAGAAAACAAAATGGATGGCTAGGAATCAATAATCACTGTAAGAGTACCATTGATTTTGAGAAAAACTGAAAGAGAATTGCAAGTGTTACCTGAAATTATAAAGTTCAGACCAGTTGTAGTTGCTTCTGCCATCAAATCTCTGCTAAACTGAAATAAACTGTGCATGAAACTGGTGAATGCTGATTAAAGAGGAAGTAATGAACTCAAGACTTCTGCTGAAGTGTTTAGACAGAGAGGAGGAGAGAGAGAGAGTTCAGCTTGAACTCCAATAGGTTCATAAAGCTGTACTCTGCCTCTTGTCTCTTGTGTCTTGAGGAGCACTATGTATTTAACAAATGCAAGGTACTAAAGTCCACCCTAAAGTCCAAAGTTTTAAATATTGGCCGATACTTTACATAGAATTTTGGCCCTCCGCTACTGATATTTTAATAAATATAGGCTAATACTGGCCGATGGAGGCCAATAATTGACTGTATTCACCGATAATGATACTGCAATTTAAGAAATTTAAAAACCTTTCTAAAGTCTCAAATGTTCAAGAGTCATATATGATTGCCATGCCACACTTGGCATATGACACGATAAATGATTGTCTACGGTTAGAAGCAACTTGAAGCTTGTGAGGGTCCATAATTGCCCTATCTAACGAATTAGAGCGACATAATGTAAAACTCACAAAATATATATAAACAAAATGCTATAACAATATATTATTATACAAAATTTCCCTATCATTTCCAACCAACCAACCAACCCCCCCTCGCTATTGGTCATAAATTCCAAAATACCACCGCCACATAATTACGGTTGTGTATTCCACATAAAAGTTGTTTTGGAATTCATTTTCTTTTGTGTAAAAGCAAGGTGATTATATACAAATAGAATTCATATAAAGAAACTTGACGCAAAATAATGTAGCTTATTTATATTCATACTCTACAAGTCAAGAAGCCAACAATTTGGTTCATAATTACAAAACTTCCATTACCATACCATTTTGTTACTCCGTATGGCAAGTCGAGAGGGGGTAAATAGGTTTGCAACTAAATTGCCTGATTAAATTATCACAATATGGATAATTATGATATATATGACGTCATAATGCCACGTGTATATATGCGTATGTCATTATGGGATTTAGTATAAATTGAACCCAATTAAGTTAATTGGGCTTTGGTGTATTGAAATTGGGCTTGATAAAATTGGGAAGTGGGTTAAGAGTGAGTGGGTCAAATACTTTCCCCATGATTGGTTGATTTTAGTTGGGCAAGCCAAACAAGGCCTTAGGGCCATTGGAGCTTTTATTTCTATTTGACCTAAGTTCATTGATTTCTAAGGCATTTACTTCTTCTCTTTCTCTTTCTCTTTCTAGGGCTTGAGCATTGAAGTTAGATTTGAGTGTGCTAAGGTGAGGTTTGAGTGGAAATTATTAGGAAAAGATTATCTACTCAACGGGGGCTTCGATTTGAGCCAAGAAGGTTGGAGATTTGAGCAAGTTGGAGGGCTAGGGCTTATTTCATATTCTTTAAGCTTTTGGAGATTTCTTACTTGGATTTGAGGTAAAGGGATTTTTCTTGTGGGGTTTAATCTTGGGGTTGTTGTTAATGGCTTATATAAAGCCTATTGAGGTATTATTTTGGGGTGAGAACCCTAAATGGAAAATTTGAGTTAAAGAAAAGTTATGGAGTTGTGAGATCTGGAAATCGTCTGTTTTCTGCGATGTCTACCGGTAGTCCTATTCTCCCTAGCGGTAGTCCTCTTTGCTTTCTGGAGTTGGCTTGAGGGCCCGACCTACCGGTAGTAATATTTCCACTACCGGTAGTGCTTTTTCATATTTCGCCACTAGATGGTCAGATATTGGTAGTACTTGTTTCCACTACTGGTAGTGATTTATTTCATTTTGTCACTAGATGGCTGTGTACCGATAGTACTTGTTCTCACTACCAGTAGTGATTTATTGTATTTAGTCACTGGACAGTTGTCTACCAGTAGTACTCCCTTTCACTACCGGTAGCAAATTATTACATTTTGTCTCTGGATGGCCTTCTACAGGTAGTCGTTTTGGTAGCTTTATCTCTGGGACATTGTCTACCTACCGGTCGTGACCTGCGTACACAGTTTATGAAACCTTTTGAAGTAAACACAGTTAGTTTATGGTTATGATTATGTATTTTTTTTATAACAAATGCATCGAATGATTTAAAAAATGCACATTATTGACGGTCTATAATATCATGTATATTATGTTGTTACATTAAAGTTTTTAGCAAATGTAATTTTGTGAATGTTGGATTGAAAACGGTTTTAGGGAAAAAACACGCTAGGATATACCAAAATAAGATGGCTTATATTAAGCATAAAACGAAAGTCCTAGATGGAAACGATACAAAGGGAATGTCTTAGCCCATAGTGAAAGTCCGGAAAGTTGACAAAACGAAAGTCCTAGATGGCAATAATACGGAGGGAATGTCATAGCCCACGGTGAAAGTCCGAGAAGTTGACAAAATGAAAAATCCTAGATGACAACGATATAGAGGGAATGTCAGAGCCCACGGTGAAAGTCCAGGAAGTTGACGGATATTGTCTCATGTGCTTAGTGCATAATGAGGTTGGTTAGGTATTAGTCTAGGTGTGTCATTCGAGATTATTGGGATATTGCTTTTGAGAAAAGTCGGGAATTGTAAACTTGTTGATTTGAGAAATCACGGATTGAAATCAAAATTATATTTTGATGTAAATAAAAGTAAACTTTATTGCATTATGTTTTCGTTATATGATCATGTATCATGGTTTTGGCTTGAGATATCAAGTCAATTGTTAAATCTTTTCAAGGTAACTCATATTTACTATAAAATGAATTTCAGGTGCCGAGATTTATCTTGAATCTTGAGGCATGAAGATGCCGTATTTTGTTTTATTTTGAGAAGATGCATAGATATATATTTTTGAAAGAATTGTAATATTCCTTTGGCCCGGTGTGGGCATTGTCCATGGGATACCATTTTAATATTGTGTTTGATAGCTCATGGAGAGCATGGTCCCATGGGAGGAATAGGTTAGTTGTATTCTGATGTTATGACAAGATGTTGTAATATTATTTTCGCACTCTGATGTAATGACATCATTGGGAAGTATTATTTTGGTTTAGTTTATTGTATTATTATGATTGTCTACGTGGCCAAATCTGGTGTTATTTGGGACGTGACAACATGGTATCAGAGCTCTAGGTTCGAATACCAATGAGCCATGGGGTGGTTAAGCCACGTTTGTTTCGGTGTCTAGTTATTACGGAATAACTTGAGAGTATTATACAAGTAATTAAGATAACATGTACGGAGCTCTAGGTTCGAATACCTATGAGCCGTGGGGTGGTTAGACCACGTTTGCTTTAGTGTCTAAGTATTGAGGAGTAACACAAGGGTGTTAGATAGGTGTTGAGTAATAACATGAACACACATGGTATCTTGTTATTGATTTGCATACAGTGTAGCAAATATTTTGATTGGATCATGATTGATTATGATTGTCTCATTGTTTTCTTGTGGCATTGTGTAGAACATGCCACCATGTAACACGAGAGGTCATGTGAAGTCACTTACGGGAGCTCGTGGGGCTCGAGTAGCACACGGGGCTCGTGGGAATCGCGATGAGGAGGATGGAGATAATCACCAAGAGTAGGTGATGGGGAGAGGAGCTAATGCTCCTGGGGAAAATGTCAGAGGTGCTCCACCGACGGTATTTGGTAGAATGGAATTCATGCAATGGGTTTTCACCGCCATTGAGCAAGTGGTGAGGAACACTGTGCAAACAAGGCAAGTGCCGGTTAGAGCGGTGGACTCTAGGGCTACTATGGCCATGAAAGCTTTTCTACAACTTCGCTCGCCTACGTATAGGGGCGAATCGGATCTGTAGTTGCGGAGGATTGGCTTGAGCAAGTCACAAGGGCATTAGATACAATCTTGGTGACGGAGGAGGAGTTGAGGGTTTTGTTCGCGTCATACCAAATGCAAGGGGACGCACTCCAATGGTGGAAGACCGTGGAAGGGAGCATAGCGAAAAGGTGGGAGCCATGTAAGAAGGCTTTTCTTGATCAGTATTTTACTGATACTTCAAAGGAGGCACTAAGGATGGAGTTTGGAGTATGACTGTGACTCAGTATGAAACCAAGTTTACGAGTTTGTCGAGGCTTGCTAAGGCATTCGTGTCGACGGAGGAAGAGAAAGCAAAACAGTGTATGTGGGGGCTTAGGCCTTCCATAAGGAATAAGATTGCGGGGTACTTAATCAAAGTTTACTCGACTATGGTTAGTTCGGCGGAGGCCATTGAGGAGACCTTGAATGAGACTAGGAAGATCACAAATCCGAAATCTCAACGTGAGGGGAATAGCAACTAGTTTGAGGGACGTTCTTTTAAGAAGCCGAACAGTTGTATTGCACAGCAACAGTATCCTAAGAGATCTTCACCTGTTATTTCAGTAGTATCATCTGGCCAAACATCTCAGGGAGGGCTAATTTGTTTTGGTTGTTATCAGTAGGGTCATCGTGTTGTGGACTGCCCACTGAAGGGTCAGCAGTGGCAGTCGCAGCAGAGGGGACAATCTCACATCCAGGCACCGGGACAATCACTGGTTAGGGGGTCACCTACTTGTTTTTGGTGTGGTCAAATTGGTCACATCATGCATCAATGCACACTGAACGTGAACAGTCAAGGAGCTACGGGAACGCAACAACCTATTCGATCAGTTCAAGCCTCGAGGGCCACTCCAGCATTTACATTAGCGCATACGTCATATCATTTTGGGCCACAGGCTGTAGTTCACCAAGGTTAGAGGACTCAAGGGCGGGTTTACGCTATGACATCAGCAGCGGGACTGTCGGGGACAGTGGAATAGCAGGAGCAACAGTTGGATACCTATGTAGTACGAGGTACTTTTCTTGTGTTTAATTCGTGGGATTGTGTTCTCATTGACATGGGAGCATCACATTCATTCACCGCATCATCGTTTGCTTTGGCATTGGGGTTAGAGATTGAGGCGTTAGATTCAATGCTTATGTTAGATACTCCAGTTGGGGGTAGGTCGACTTTGAAGAGAGTCCACAAATCTTGTGAAGTTGAGACTATAGATCAACGTTTCGTGTTCGACTTTATTGTGTTAGATATGACTTCTATTGACGTAATCCTTGGTATGGATTACGTAGTTGATATTGTTCAGCAAGTTGGTCTTCTTGCCAAATATTTAGAGACTGTAAAAGATACGATGGCTAGCTGCTATCTAGATTATGTACAAATTTAGTGAACATAATAAATCGCTGGCCGTTCTTGAGCCTATTGGCCTTGAGCATTATTTGTGAAGGATCAGGTCACGAGTTCTAAAATGCCTTCCTTTTTTATTGGCATGTATGCTAAAAGATTTGCATTTGAAAGCAACCAAAAATGAATTTAATGTGTACCACAAAATTTTATTGCAATTAATTTTTTACCATGCATATCCTTTCCCCAGGGAGCAAGTCCATCACCATCCTCATACATTTAGTTCCGAAAATTTGAATTATTTGGAATTTTTTCTTATTGTGCTCAAAACTCAATATACCTGCAATATCAATATGATTGAACAAACAATTTAGTTTCCTTAACAATGGGTAAACGAAAAAGGTGCACAACTTTATTTGAGATGTGTTTATATACCTTCTCCCATTTGGAATTGTGTATCGACCACAAGTAAAGTCAGTTACGGTATTCATGAAAGTTCCCTTGAGCCAAAGAAACATGTCTCATCACTTTGCAGGTTATATCCCAAGAGTTGTTCATTTTCTACATGTCATCACAGTTAAATAAATGAACGAAAGCCGGGAGATAAAACTCTGACTCTGGATAGCATTAATAAGTGACAAAATCACCGTCCAAATTAAGCCAAAAGTACTAAATCCTTAAAAAAAAACTCGACATTTCCCTTTCCTTTTCTTTTTCCTCTACCAAATCCTTAATCCCAACACAGTCTAACAAGCCTAACAGACTGCAAAGAATAGGCCAGAAGTTGACTCCTTCAATCAATTATTGACAATTCCACTCGGCAAAGAAAAAAAAATGGTCTTGAAACATAATTCATTTAAGTGTTTATGTTTTAGTTGATATTCTATTGGCAGGTTGGCCTTCTTGCCAAATATTTAGAGACTATATAAGCTATGATGGCTAGCCGCTATCTAGCTTATATAGAAATTTAGTGAACATAATAAATCACCGGCTATTCTTGAGCCGATTGGCCTTAGCATTATTTGTGAAGGCTTAGGTCACGGGTTCGAGGGCTGGTACACCTCTAATTAGTAAACCAAGCAATTGAGGTATTCTAAAATACCTTCCTTTTTTGTTGTCACGTATGCTAAAAGATTTGCATTTAAAAGCAACAAAAAATGAATTAAATGTGTACCATAAAATTTCATTGCAAATAATTTTTTACTGTGCATATCCTTTTCCCCGGGGAGCAAGTCCATCACCGTCCTCGTGCATTTAGTTCCAAAAATTTGAATTATTTGGAATTTTTGCTTCTTGTACTCACAATTCAATATACCTGCAATCAAGGAACAAAATTTCCTTTTGTTTCCATCGAAACAGTCGAAACGTTTCCGTTTCTTAAGAGACCGAAGCGAAACATTAGTGGAATAACGAAACACTATTAGTATGATCAAAACACGCTGAAACATAGAAAAATGTACCAAAACACAACGCTATATACCTAAACAATAAGTTGTATGAACCAGAATTTAAATTTTTTATAAATGATGTACATTTTCATACGAGAGATTGTATTTTATTATTTGTCATTTTTGAAATATTTCCGAAACATTCCGAAACATTTTCGAAATATTTCGAAACGTTTCCGTTTTCGAGCCAACCGAAACGACCTCTCGAAACAAAATTTTGATCCTTGCCTGCAATATCAATATCGTTCAACAAACAATTTAATTCCCTTAACAATGGGTAAATGAATAAGGTGCACAACTTTATTTGAGATGTGTTTATATACCTTACAGCCCAAGAGTAGTTCATTTTCTGAATGTCATCACAGTTCAATAAACGAACGAAAGCCGAGAGAATAAACTCCGACTCTTGATAGCATATATATGTGCCAAAATCACTATCCAAAAGTAAGTCATGAAGTACTAACTCCTTAGCAAATCCTTAACCAAAATTTCAACTTTTCCCTTTTCTTTTTCTTCTACCAAATCCTTAATCCCAACACAGCCTCACAGATTGCAAATAATAGGCCAGAAGTTGACTCCTTCAATTAATTATGGATAATTTCACTCAGTAAAGAAAAAAAAGTATGGTCTTGAAACATAATTCATTTATGTGTTTATGTTTTAGTTGATATTTGCTCGGCACATTGGTCTTCTTGCCAAATATTTAGAGACTGTAAAAGATATGATGGCTAACTGCTATCTAGCTCATATAGAAATATAGTGAACAACAATAAACCACTGGCTATTCTTGAGCTATTTGGCCTTGAGCAATATTTGTGAAGTCTCAGGTCATGGGTTCGAGGGCCAGTATCGGATTAGCGAATCAACCAATAGAGGTATTCTAAAATACCTTCCTGTTTTATTGCCATGTATGCTAAAATATATACATTTGAAAGTAACCAAAAACAAATTTAATCTATACCATAAAATTTTATTGCAATTAATTTTTTGCTGCGCATACCTTTTTCCTAGGGGCATGTGTATAGAGCAAAGTTGTTGCTATCGCAAGACATTTAGTTCCAGGACTTTGAGTTATTTGGGATTTTTGTTTGTTGTGCTCACAATTCAATGTACTTGCAATATAGTCAAACAAACAACTTAGTCCCTTCAACAATGGGTAAAGGACCTTTTCCCCGTTTGAGGTCAATTAAGGCCTTTGTGAAAAGTTCCCTTGAGTCAGAGGAACATGCCTCATCACTTTGCAGGTTACAGCCCAAGAGTGCTTCATTTCAGCATGTCATCCCAAGACCATTATATGACCGAAAGCAGAGGGATCAAACTCACTCTCGATAGCATTAATATATGCCAAAATAACCATCCTAAATTACATCTTGAAGTATCAACTCCTTACCGAAAATGATAGCTTTGACTGCACGTCGTCCATAAATGGAAAAAAATAAAAAATGAACCAACTCCGCAGAATGCAATCTCCTTTTCTTGCTATAAACACTAGGACTGTGATTGGATCACGGATTTGGTGAGGGAAAATGAAAACAAAAGGGAAAACTTAAAGGATCTCAGAGTTAAAATTCAATCTTGTTTTTTTTTTTAATTTTTCATTTCCCTCCACAAGGACCATGAAGTCGAATCCTTAGCAAGGACTTATGAGAAAGTGGTTCCATACCTGGGGTGCAGGTTCACAGTCTAGGAATCAGTGATCGGTTGCTTCTAAATCTTTGTAACAAACATCCTCGGTATCACCTTCCTCCTGAAATTCCTTCAAATGTATAATTTTTAGGCAAGCTTTCTGCAAATACCTTGACCATATTAGCTTATATAGAAATTTAATGAACATAGTAAATCACTGGACATTCTAGAGCCTACTGGCCTTGAGCATTATTTGTGCAGGCTCAAGTCATGGGTTTGATGGCTTGTGAGAGAGAAGGAAATAGAAGATAACAAAGAATTGCTTAATGGGTCTCTGTCCTCTTACAGAAAAAGCCCTGCGGTATTCCATATATATAGATGTTTTTGTCACATTACATTACACCTAACATATCCCACAATTATAGATAACAAAGCCAAAATTTAGGATGACAAGAAAGGAAAGAATCTCCAAAATTGATTCGCAAGTATCCAAGGCTGATTTAGGTAGCTGTTTGGACATCTTTGTAATTGATTTCCATTGTGTCAAGGAGTGATTTAAGTTGCCGATTGCTGCAATTATAGCCAATAGCTGGTATCGGAGAAGTGAATCAAGCAATTGAGGTATTCTAAAATACCTTCCTTTTTTTGTCATGTATACCAAAAGACTTGCATTTGAAAGCAACAACAACAAAAAAATAATCCGAACCATAAAATTCCATTGCAATTAAATTTTAGCGGTGCATATCCTTTCCTCGGGATCACGTGTAGAGATTAGAGCAATCGCCTGATGCATCCAAATGCAATTGGAGGGCAAATCTGGAGAGAGAAACTCTCAAATTAAGGTTCTAAGAGCCAAAACTCAATTCCATTCATCAACTAAAATGTCAACAACCATTACAAGGCCCCTAGCTGCTTATTTATAGATAGTGGCAGCTAATTGACAGCTAAGCAACAAGTAAACACAAATAAACAAACACACAAGCACACGAACATCAGGACCCCCGGTCTTCAAAAGATCTTGTCCTCAAGTTGGGGCAGCAACCGCAGCCTAAGAATCACCCGAAACATAAGGCACATGATGTTGCACTTTGAAGACACTGGAGATACTTTAGATGGGGAGGCAACTTGACTTGATAAACATTGTTATTAATCTTGCGGCCATGAGGATGTCTCACCTTTCTCAAAATACTAGGTCCCCTTCGTTGAATAAACCCTCATTTCAATGGCAGCTTTGTACTTAGTATTACACTTCTCAGTTTGGGCTTTAACTTGAGCATGGACCCCTTTAATAAACTCGTCCATATCTTCAGCTATAACGCTTCCCTTGGAAGAAATAGGCAAAGGAGCAAGATCCACAACACTAGAAGGCCTCGACCAATAGACCACCTCAAAAGGAGACGTATTAATGGTTCGATTCAAGGAAGAATTGTAAGCAAATTCAGTGAAAGGAAGAATAACATCCCAACTCTTGGGGTGATCAC
>BRYE01000008.1:13677291-13682291 GCA_030159115.1 Actinidia arguta var. hypoleuca
TCACAGTACACCTCCCTAAAAGGTCCCCATCTTCTATATTTTCAAACCCTAACCATATGGCCACCCCAACCACCACCTCCTACACCAGGTGGAGGAGCCGTGGTGGAGGCAGCCGTGGCTGGGTGTCCGGCACGTTGGTGCTGGTGGGTGTAGAGAAACTGAATCATGCCTAGAATTGTAATTTTATTCTTGGATAAAATTGTCATAAAGAAAAAAGAATTTTCTGGGTGCCATGAGATCATTTTGGTTTGCATATGGAAGCTCCTCCAGTTTCGTGTTCCGTGTGGTTTTGCATTCTAAATTACCCTCATTGTCAACCAACTAGGACAAGGATTTTTAAAAACTTCATAAACTAACACAAGAATAGATCTCACTTGGTGAAAAGAACCACTTCTCCACCCTCACTTTTACATTATTTTTATCTAAACACCAACCCAATAATTATTATTTTTGAAAATTTTTCATTACTTGCGCTAGCATTGTGTGCATCAGAGTCTAGTGTAGTATGTGCATGGTACAAACACTCAACTAGACATATGATCGAACACCTGGTGAGCATTTCATGAATGTAATTTTATGCTGAGAAAGAGTAATATTATGGAGAGAGAGAGAGAGAGTACCGGAGATGGATGCGGATCAGAGATGGTATCAAAGACCAATTCAATGTTCAACGGACTACCAAGGATCGAGAGAGAGAGAGAGAGAGAGAGAGAGGAAACTGATTGGGCCACGTCCAAATTGAACTAGCTTTAGTTGTTTTGGGTTTTGAATTTGATTTTTTATTATTTAATTAAAATTTTAAAAAAATAATATTTTCCTGACTCATTATAACAAAAAATGGAAAAAAAATTATCAGAAAATTTAATTTATTTGTCTACTAAAATAGATTTTTTGGTAATTTTTTTTAAAATAAGATAATCGAAAATATATAAAATTTTAATAAAACTATTTCATAATGTTCACCTTTTTTGTCTTTAGCCAAATTTTTTTTATAAAATAAATAAAAAAGAAAATATAAAATCTTAATAAAAAAGTTTAAAACTATTCACTAAAGACCAAAAAAATTCAAAAAACAAATTAGCTAAATTAATTAACCCATAGTGAGCTAATATTATATAAAACTCAGTAAAATTAATGTGATAATAACATCTTAAAAATAATAAACTATGTTGATGGGTATTTTGATTTGAAAAGATAAGATCAAATTTTTTGCATCATTTTGTTTTACCTTCTAGTTGTATATTAATTACAACTCATTCACGACGTTGGGGGATTATTTGTGTTTATATTTTTTGTTGACTTCCTAATAGAAGGGAAGTCTGTCCAGCCCTTTTAGATTGTATTTAGATCAAAAAATTAAAAAATTCAACTGTTTGAAACCGTTACTTTCTTTAACTTTTCCTTACTAAATATTGAATCTAAACATAGCCTTCAAGACGACGTGCTGTTTTACAATGCTTTCTCTTCACGAAAACAAAAAATGCTAATGTCTTTTCAAGTTCAAAATTAGAAAGTAACCCCTGAGATTGTCTTGGACCTCTTAAATATTGAAGACTCTTGAGGCCAAAAATAATTGGTAGCCAAATGGTGCAGAAACAAGGCATAGCCAAAGACACCCAAGGGCCAAGGCTATGTCATGACTAGGGGTGGGAATTTTAGACATGAAAGATCTTTATCCAAAGGAGGGCAAGGCACAACTAGTCTAGAAAATTGGAAGTCCTCATCTAGCGATCTGACTGTGTCCCTAAAAATGGTAAACAATAGGTTGAGCTCATCGATTAGCGAATGGAAGATTTTTAACGTTGGAATAAAGATCGAGTGAAAAAGCTGTAACGGGGTCCAATTGAGTAGCTTTGGGCAGTTCGAGCTGTAGATCAGACCATTTGAACTCGTGAAAAAAGGCAGTTTCCATGTGATTGCAAGAAAGTAATACTTTACATGAATCTGGTGCGAGTTTATGACAATTGCTTGCACATAGGAGACCCATTATACCTCTCATGGCATGCCAGTGGGGATGCCAATGTAAAATCACATGCAACGTGCATTCGTTTAAAACCAAAGAAAAAACAAGGGATCTCATTGGAATGTTAAGTTGACGACGTGCATTGTGTACTTCATATGGCACACTGGTCATAACTGTTAGGATCTTAAAGAGCCTTTAGAAGCTAGAAAGACGCATATTTTTTACCAAATGCCGTCCTGGGAAACATTAGCAGTAGGATCAGTGATTTTGAGAGGGTTATCCACTTTCTGAATCGAGAGAATGACTTTTTTTGTGTACTAGTTTGATATATCCGATGAGGCTACCAGGAATCATAGCTCATGTATTGATTTCGACTTAAAAAATGAATTTAGAAAGAACTCAATAATGAAGCTCAAGCATAAAAGCCAAAGACATACTATATAGCAGTTAAGGTTTCTTCGTGGCAACCTCATTGGATCCGTCAACCACTTCATCAGGAAATCTAATGTAGCAGTTAAGTCCAATGCTGAACGCCACCTTCAAGATCCCTAATCCTTTTGTTGTGGGATGCCAAAATTGGTATACATAAGTAACAAAGTCGATATTTACATTGGTATACCTTTTTTACTTTCTTACCAGAGACTAGAGAGATTTTTAACTTGCTTCCTAAGGGTGACTGCTAATAATACAATAGCATTTGTAAGCAATGATAACAATCAATAATTGAACCAGTTGCAAACAATTTCCAATCACTTTGCTTTTCTCTTTCAGCCAGGGAGCGTAAACATAATATTTCCTTTATCGATTCACAAGCTGCTGAAACTGTGAAGTAGCTTAATCCTTCCATGGAGATAAATATGTTGGAGACCACTTCAGACCGTCCAAGAGGGAGGAAAGTTGAACACTTCCGATGAAGCCAGATTTTAGTCGATATCCAACTATCGTCATTTCTGGCCTTACCATCGATAACATCAAGAAACTTCTACCCGCTTATAATGTCATTTGTCAGTGCTTACTAGCAATGCTGCTTTGGGGAAATTTCATCATGGACATTTTTTGATCTTTCAACCGAGAAATTTTTCCACAATTTTCTATCTTAAGTCCGTGTTGGCAAGTTCAATTCAGAGTTTTGGTTTCCCGCTTGAGGCAAGATAATCTACTACTACTATAAAAGGAAGCAGCCACACCCCTGTTTCTTTTTGTTCAAAATTGAAACCCACCCACACCCACACACCACCTACACACACACACCCCAAAAAAATAATTAAATTTCTGAGTAACCCGTGTCTCTTTCAAAACGCTATAAACTTTCTAACAATGCTTCTCTCTCACATTGCAGCTGTTCGAGACAGTAATGCAGCATGAAAAGACACATCTTTCCGAGGCCTTCCTTCTCCATTCAGGTACTTTTCATAGTTTCCTACACTTTCCTCCCCATTTTCTTGCTCAAGGGTTGATGATGCCCTCTCTTGAACTGATTTCGGAAGTATATCCCACGGTTCAATGGAGTTAAAGGATTCAATGGAAAACAGATATTCAGAGTGATTTCAGGGAATTAGTATACATTGTGTATTGTGGGTGGCTGATTTGTTTAAGCTCCTATATTTATGGAATTCGCTAAATTTATTTGACAATTTTTCTCTTTTTTTGTATATCTTGATTTATTAAGTTCATTCAGTATTAGTTGGTAACAAACAAAATCTTCTCTGTTGGAATAAATATGGGACTTTATGCTTTACGAACTCCAATTTTAACAAATAAAAATATTCTTTTCTTATTCATCTAATATTCCCTCTTCTTCTTCCCTCGTCTTTTAGCTATATAGATAGCACGTTTCTAAAACCACAGTTCTCACACCATAATTCTATTAGGTTAAAAATGTATACGATTTGACTATAGTTTAAGCTTTTGGTTTGTGTTGCTTTCTTGGAGAGTAGGTGACCATATAGCAGTTACTTATGGGACTTCTTGCGTCTAAAATGCTCGAGACCATTTATGCTGCTAGTTGAAAACACCTTGGATACCACCTAACTTGTGGTATCCAAAATTTGCAATGGTGAGTATGGAGTTCAGTTTTGTTCTTTTTCATTCACTTGTTGCAAAAAACAGGAAATGAGGAAAAAGTATTGCTAACTTGAACTGTTAAATTGGATATACTTATACAAACCTTCTTTAAGCTATGGAACCATTCTGAATCTTCTGATCAACTTTTTTTTTCTTTCCATTCGTACCTTTAGTACCTGAAACAGAGTTAGTGTTCTATCTTTGTAGATTTTCACCTCTATGATCTCAAATAGGTGAACTTGTCCTCAATCATATAGTTATCTTCTTTTTGATTTTTACTGAACATAGTTCTGAGCTTTGCTGAAAATCATGATGCATTTCAGATTTGTTTCACGTGTTGAATTGGCAACTGGTGATGTCTCTCTCTCTCTGTCTCATTTCCTTCCCACTTTACGAACGTCATGTATATTTTGAATTATCCTTGTTGCTTTACATTCACCTTCACTAGTAGAATGGTATTATCATTTACCATCACATCAATATCTACTTGCACTGAAATGTTATTAGAACTCTTCACATTTTGTTTAGTAGCTTTTAGCATTTTGTTAGAGAATCCTGAGATATTTTCTTGCAGTCCATTGGGTGAAGGCCATTCTTGTTATTATTTAAAATGCTCAAACCCATTATAGAACATCACACTTTCCAGATCTACCTTCTTGATGGTTTCACTTAATTTGTTTCATATTGCATACGATTTCAAAAGAATTGATCAGGTAAGGTTTCTAACTTAGTGATAAAGTAAATCTAAATGCATCTTTTGTTAAATGGCTGTAATCTAGGTTTATGTATTTGTCATAATTGATCAAAGAAACTATGGTTATTCCAAGTGTTGCTATTAAGATTATGTTGTACCTCATTTCTTGATCCAGTGTCCAAGCTTGCTTTGCAAGACAAACTTTGTTGAAAGATTCGAAGACTCTAAACCTCATCGGATTGAGGTAATGAAGTATTGCCTCCCTCCCCCCCCCAAAAA
>BRYE01000008.1:13707291-13712291 GCA_030159115.1 Actinidia arguta var. hypoleuca
GAATATCTTTAGGCCAAAGACGTTTCTATCGTAGATAGTTTATTTCACGTTCCCTATCGTAGGACTATCGGACTTGGTTAAAATATCGCCGCGAGAAGACCCCAAATGTCAATATATATATATATATATATATATATATATATATATATATATATATATATATATATATATAATATTGTATCATTTTTAATATTTAATATTGTACTATGATATAAATATTGTATCATTTTTCATACAATTCATGCATCCGTGAATTTTTGATTAATAACATACTAGCATTTATAAGAGATGACTTTCATAATATAACATATTTATCTTATATATTGAAACATAAAAAATATTTGAATATATCATAGTATGTATTGAAAATATTTTAAAAATACATAATTTTATTCATGGCATCGTGTTACTCACCTGGGTTTCCTTGGCTAGGTGTTAGACTCGGTGTTCCTACATATAAAGTACGAAAACATCAATTTGAGAATAAATTAATATAAGCTTAAAAGGATTTAAAGCTAATGCAGACTCCTGACTCGACTAAAGGCATACCCGCTCTAGAATAGGCTACACTCTAGGACGACACTCCTAGACATAGGTACGAGGGGCCTAAGTCGATCATTTCTCAAAGCATCTTATAAAAATGGACCTAAAGTTTCCCATTTGATAAGTCAAGGGGCTAACATACTTTAGACAACTAAAATGTCTTAAAGGAAAAAAATTAAATAGTTTGAATTTTGGCCTGGCGTTCGAACGCTAAAACCAAAGCTAGAATTGGCATTCGAACGCTAGGCTATGGAACGGTTACCGTTCGAACACTCTGTAAAGGCGTTCAAACGCTAAGACAAAATATCTGGTTTTCACTTTTTATCTGTTCGAACGCTGCACAGAGGCGTTCGAATGCTAAGGCAAAAATAGCTAAATTCTCCTTTGAGCATTCGAACGCTAAGCATATGTAGCAGCAGTAACATGAATGATCTTAAAAAATTACTAAAACTTTTCAAACACAACCCAACTTCTTTCAAGTCTCCTAGGCCTTGTTTGTTTGCCCAGACTAAGTGGGACTGGACTGGACTCATTGTCCAGTCCCGCATTTGTTTACAAAAAATGGTCCCGGACAAGTAGGCCAACCGGATAAATAATCCCACATATGGGGGACTATGCTGTCCCGGGAAGAAGGATGGGACTAATAGTCCCGGACTAAGTCTATAGATGAAATTATTTTTTTGCCCTCGTTAGTCCAAATAGTCCGGGGACTATTAGTCCGGAGACTATTAGTCCAGTCCGGAAAACAAACGAGGCCCTAGGGTATCAAGGACAACTCAAGGGGACTACAATAACTCAAAATCAACCTCCCAATCTACCTCTAGCATGGTAGATCTAAATTTTAAAAATTTGAAAATCTTAGCATGAAAAAGAATCGGGGTTTTTAAACCCCACCTTCAAACCCACTTATTTGAGCTTACAAGCTCTCAAACCCATAAATTTTGGACTCAAAAGGGCCTTAACCCCACTATACATACACATCTCTACTTAATACATAAGGGTTTAGGTTTAACCTTCTTCCCAAGCTTCCACAAGCTTCAATAATGACTTCTGTCAGCTTTAGGTGAGCTCTTCAAGCTCCCTCCCTCTTTGCTCTTCCTCTTCCTTTCCTCTTTTCTTCTCTTTCTTTCTCTCTCGTACGTGTGTGTGGAGTGTGTGTGTAGATAAAATTTGAGATGCACATGGGAAATGATCCCATGTGCCTTCCCCCACCATAACCTTTTGTTCCTCTTTTTTCTTTTTCTTTTTCTTTTTTTATTTTATATTGTTACCATTCGAACGCCCATATTAGCATTCGAATGCTGCGTTTGAACGCTCTGAAGGTGTGAAACTAGTTGAACCCTGTTACAAGTTGTAGCGTTCGAACGCCCTCTTTAGCATTTGAACGCCAAGAAGAAATCTTGGCTTTAGCGTTCGAACTCCAATTCTAGCGTTAGAACACTAAGAAGGATCCTGGGCAGAAAAATTGAATTTTAAGGCTTTGAGAATATTCTAACTCTAATTTACTCATTTTGACCCTTGAACTTCTAGTCACTCATATTAATTAATTTACACAACATAATTAAAAGAAATTAATGGATTCGGGATGTTACATTGATGATATCTCATACATAGATTAATAAATGTTAAGAACAGTATATGCAATGTAAAAGAGAGCATTATTATAAATAATAAATAAATATCTGGAAGTGGCTTAAAGGGCAAAGTCTAACCTGAACAAAGTCAACTAACCATGTTAAGATATTAAGAAGCTTTCCATTAAGATGAGTTTTATTTATTTTATGTTAGTTTCAAAATGGAAATGAATTAACCATATTAAGATACTATTAAGAAACTTACCACTTAAGATGCATTTTTATTTCTTTTATGTTGGTCTAAAAATGATGGCAAATGGAGACTTCAAAGACTTACTTTCGAAAAGTTCTTCTACAATAATATATATAATAATATATACAAAGTGATTGCTTTGAAGACTTAAACTCATAACCTCATGATTTGGAGAGATCGAGCGTTTGCTACTTAAACTAGTGGATACTACTAGTCATATTATGAGATTGTGAGTTCCAGTAGCTACCACAGTTAGTCACATCCTTGTATTTTTTAAAAAGAATACTGGCATTCATTACTTTTAAAACTATTATTAAGATTCCCTTAACATCTAATTTATTGGCAAAAATGACAAGAGTGCTCTTAGATTTAGGACTTCTATATTTTTTCTCAAAATTTTACTTATTTTTGTAATGAATTTGCTTAACAAATATTTATTTTTTTAGTATGTTTTGATAAGGAGTATTTAAAAAGTAAATAATTTACCCATTTTTTAAAAAGAATATACTTATTGATAAAAAAACAAAAATAGAATAGTTTATAAATAAATGGTATTTTGAAAAAAAAAAAAAGAATGTTTATTCATTTTAATTATTATATTAAGAAAATAAATTTGGAATACTTAAATTGAAGGGCAATTTTGTCAAAATATTAGTTATAATGGAGAATCTTGATAATATTTTTAAAAATAAAAAAAGTTAATGCTATTTCAAAAACTATAGGTGAGTGACTGCAATTATCAAAAATCTCAAAAAAGATTAGTATTAAAAACTGGTGCAAGAGAGAAATTCCTTTGGGTACAAATAGAATCACCCTTTGTTTGGGGTAAGTATTGTGTTTTTTTTTTTTTTTAATATTGTAGCCAAGTTTTTTTTCTGTTTTATTTGGGATAAGTTTTTTTTGCCACCGTCCAATTTAATTTAATTTTTTTAAAGTTTTATTTGGTGTGTTTGAGGTAGATTTATAAAAAAAAATAATTAGTTTTTTTAGATACTCCAAACAACAAATTTTTATTTGGTTAAGTGAAAAGCTTAAGGCCTAGTTTATGGATAAAATATTGAGTAAAACCATCACATCACAATATCACGCTTAAGCCCGATTGTAATAGACATGATATGGCATCGGCACTTCCGTTACTAATTCATGTAAAATACAGATGAAAGTGGATCAAATACTGATTATGTGCTTCAATTAAAAAACTTTGTAGCCAAAAATACCCTTGTTTTTTGAAGAAAAACATACCAAATATCTATATAAAAAGCTTGTGCAGCCATTATAGTCACAAAACTAACTTATTGGGCTTTTTCATATGTGAGCATGGGTATGTTTCCCATAAAAAAAATAAGGGTATTTTGGTCAAGGGGGCGTTTAATTGCAGTACGTGGATATCAATTGATCCACTTTCGTCTTTATTTTCACAAAGATTAATAATAGAGGGAGTATAAGTGATACATGTGAATTTTAAATTTGGTCGTGTCGTTTTCGAGTCAAAAATAATTTTAAATTGTTTTAAACCTCAATTCTAATAGAATAGTGGTACTAATCCATGTGTAGTACCACAAGGATCAAGAGGCTAAGTTACGCTATTTCAAAACTAGTTCTTAAATTAATGCAAATAAATATTAGGATGAAAAGTGTTAATATATAAAAACTAAGAAACACAAATCAATAAAATTATTATGGATTCAAGCATGAGGAAAGCCTAGAGTTTTGAATCCACCATAACCCGTAACAAGGAATATGTATAAAATTTAGGTTATTTCGATCAATTCAATTATGACCTACCATGGCTATAAGTCTTAACTATATTGTTGTGGTAAAAATCTGGGAGAGTAACCAATAGTCAGAATTGTTCTTCGGCTGTGGAATTGGACCTCGGCTAAATTGAGGCGACCTGCACACTAGTGAACAAAAGTAATTGGCCGGGGTGAGGCCCCTCTAAACCCCTCCGGCGTATAAATCAGACCAAAGCGATCACGAGATAATTAAAGGCAGTATGACAAGCACAATTATAAAGGTGCCTGTGTTGAGCGTACATTTTAGCAATCGGGGAGCGGTCTTTATATAGATAGAGTAATGAGCCGTGTAGATGAATCACGGCGAGTTACTCGAAAGGATAAATATGGGAGGTTATCCCAGTAAATTCAGAGATAATGTAGGAGGATGCCATTTGATGAACAGTCCATATTCTTAGGCGTTGTGATGGAGATGGAGTCTATCGGAGATGGTGCCCTTGCAGAGATGGAATTCTTATGGAGATGGACTCTGATCAGGAGGAAGAATGATGGAGGAGTCTCATGGAAATAGACTTCTAACGGGGATGAAGTCCTTTTGGGGAATAAGTCTTCATGGAGACGTCTCTGCCTCGGGAGAGATAAACCACCTCGCCGGATGACGATCTGGAGGAACCGTTTGTGTAGGCGAAGTGGAGTTAAATTTTTTAATAATACGAGGCGATCAGGAAAGCGGGTGCTGTGAACCTTTGGACGATGTGAGCCACTTGGATTATTCAAAACTAAGAGGTGGCGTATATTTTTTTCACATCATATATCATTTAGAAAATTAGTGCAGCACATAAAGGCATATTTTCAGTTATTACGGATTGTTTCAAAGGCATGATCCGTCTCTAT
>BRYE01000008.1:13719791-13722291 GCA_030159115.1 Actinidia arguta var. hypoleuca
ACGAAGGTTGTTTGATTCGGAACAGTAGGAGAGGTCTCAGGTAGAGAAATAGATGGTAGAAGTCTGCGCCTCCGCTCATCACCATCAACAGTAGCAAACGCCTCATAGAGGGATGGCAAAGGTGATGTGTTTAAAATCTGAGTTCGAAGAGCCTCAAACTTAGGTTTTAAACCCATCAAAAACTGATATGTATGTCGACGATCAAGGCACTTGGACTCATCAGCCCCATCACTGGAAAATCACTAAGGGGCTCGTACTGGGCCAATTCCTCCCATCTAGTCTGGAGGTAACCAAAATAATATGCAACAAAGAGTTCCAAGGAAAGCTGAGAGGCTTGAGAGATATCTCGATAAAGCTCAAAGATCCGAGACTCATTGCGGGCATGAGCATGCATCTGGTTCAAAAGTAGTCCACGAAATCGAGTATACATCTGGTTCAAAAGTAATCCACGAACCATGGACGGTATCATGATACATAAACATATGGTATACTCGATCCTCCATCAAGTTAAACATCCAGCCCAAAATGATACAGTTATCTACAACCCACTCATTAAACTTGGGATCGGATTTAGTCGGCTTCGGTTCCCTCCCAATAATTCAGCGGATCTTACGCTTTCCACCTAGGTAGAGCTGAAAAGAGTGAGACCAAGCATGAAAATTCTTTTCATTCAACAACACACTCGTGACACGTTGAGTTGGTTGGGAATGAGAAAGAGAAACAGGAACTGCACTTGCAGCAACAGGAATTGGACCAACCAAAGCAAATTCCTTGGTTGGGTCAGCCATCAAAGCAACACCTAGAACTAATCACAAGTAAGAAAAATATATATTAGCCTTTTTTTTTTCTTTACCCTTTTTTTTTTTACTCTTTTTTTTTTTAAAGATTGCGTAGGAAGGACTACAGAGACTGCGCTGGACGGCACAAGGATGTGTGGCTACGCAATATTGACTGCGCTGCGCTAGGGCTGACTAGATGGATGGCACTAGACTGAGCCAAAAGCTGCACTACGCGGGATTGTGCTTGACAGCAGCTGCGAGGGACGGCACTGGGATGGACTGCACGGGACTGTGTGGCCTGGATGGCGCTGAACAGTGCAAGGACTGATCGGTTTCGCAGGATGTGTTGCTACGCAGGGAGGGACTGCTGCACAGGGAGGTTTCAGAGGTTGTGCAGGCAGGGATGTGTGTGGCAGGAATTGGGCTGCGCAGGGAGAGACTGCGCAGGAAGGGGCTTTAGTCGGGATTGGTCTGCAAAGGCAGGGACTGGGATGCGTTGGGATAGACTGCGTAGGAAGGGGCTGCAGCTGCGTAAGAGAAGACAGGGACTGGGCTGCGCAGGGAGGGATTGGCCTACACAGGGAGATACTGCGCAGGGAGGGGTTGGAGCCGCGCAAGAGAAGCTTAAAGACTCTGATACCAAAAAGTAATATGGAAAAGCTTGAATTATATTAATCAACAATACATCAATATATAATACAACTTATATCTAATTAAGGAAATATAAATAAATAAAGATATCAAATAGAATAAAAAGTATGGACAGTTTCCTAATCTATTATGGACAATTTCCTAATCTATTATGGACAGTTTCCTAATTGAATTAGGAAGCGAATCTCCTAATTGAATTAGGAAATTCCAACACTCGTCATAAAGTAGCTTTCTTGTCCCTCATTTAAATACTTTCCATTAGTTTCCTGTTGGGTTCACAGTTGAAATCTGCTCCAATAACTTTCCCCCCAAATGATGAAAATCTAGTTCCGTCCCTATTTTGGTGGACACTTTACTTTAAAGTGATAGATCTTGTTCGAAATATGTTATTCTGTATACATAGAGTTCTACTTTTTCAGCATATGATAGAGGTACTTTAGTTTTAATTGTTTTGGATGGGCGTGGTAGTCTAGGTGTTCAACCATGTCATTCTAGGAATCTGGAGGGACCAACATTGAGTGTATTTTCTATTTATATAGCACCACTCAATGCTGTTGATTGCTCTACAATAAGCGAAAGTCCCCTTATAAGTGTTGAAAATAATTTGGTATAACGGTGTCTTTAATCACAGATACTGTATACTTCGAGGCGCATTACTATGTCATTTTTTTAAAGACAGTATTTGTCCCCGCTAAATGGTGTGTACGGGTTACAACAAATTTGCCTTCAAGATATAATGAAACTTGAACCCTTGGTTCTTGCTGTTCGTGTTTGCACAAATGGAGATAGTCGGAATATCTGCGTAATTTGTAAAAAGAGAACCAGGAACCCCTGAGATTTCGTTTTGCAGAATAACAAAATCTCAGAATAATAAATGCTCAAATGTAATTTTTCAAACTTGTTGAAGTAATCTTGAATATTTGGTTTTTATGCAAGTGCTCTAGTCGAAAGGGTGGCCTATTTATAGGAGTTGTGGCCGTTGGATCAATCCGTATGGTCATAACCTTTCGGATTGGATTATGCTTAGCCAGTTTATGGTGCAAAGCGCCATAGCATAGTCACTTTAGAGT
>BRYE01000008.1:13734791-13737291 GCA_030159115.1 Actinidia arguta var. hypoleuca
TTTTGCAGATCAGTTTCAGAAGTTCCTCTCTACTCAGGCTCAGTCACACCAACCACCATATGCCATGTCTACTACCTCTTCTACAGGTCTGTCCTCATCGGGTCCCTCAGGTACAACTGCATCCCTATGGATTTTAGATTCTGGTACCTCTAACCATATGTCACCAGATTCTTCTGTGTTTAGTTCTACCAATCAATCTTCTTCTCCTGTTTCTGTTATTACAGCTGATGGATCTCCTATGCCTTTGTCTTTTATTGGTTCTGTTTGCACGCCTATATTGTCTCTTTCTGATGTTTATTGTATTCCATCTCTTAAAATGAATCTTGCTTCAGTTGGTCAGTTGTGTGATTCTGGATTTTCTGTTCACTTTTCTTCCACCTCTTGTTTTGTGCAGGATCCACAATCCAAGAAGCTGATTGGGACAGGCCATAGGAAGGGGGGATTATATGTCTTGGATGAGCTGAAAGTGCCTGTTGTTGCTGCTTCCACTCCTGATTTGTCCTCTTTTCGTCTTAATAAAGATTTTTCTAGTTTTTACTTGTGGCATTCTAGACTTGGTCATGTTTCGGCCCCTCGTTTAAAATTTTTAGCTTCTAAGGGTTGTTTGGGAAATTTGCATGCTCATGATATTTCCGATTGTAGTGGTTGTAAACTTGCAAAATTTACCGCTTTACCTTTTAATCCCAGTATATTTTATTCTACTGCACCTTTTCAGTTAATTCATTCTGATGTGTGGGGACCTGCCCCTGTTGTCACTAAAGGAGGGTCCCGATATTATGTATCTTTCATTGATGATTACACTCGATATTGTTGGGTTTATTTCATGAAGCATCGTTCCGAATTTTTTGACATTTACATGGCTTTTAGGGCACTTGTTCGTACTCAGCATGATGCAGTTATTAGATGCTTTAGGGCTGATTTGGGCGGGGAATATACTTCCAATGCATTTGAAAGATTACTCTTATCTGATGGTACAGTGCACCAATCTTCTTGCACTGATACTCCAGCTCAAAATGGGGTTGCTAAAAGGAAACATAGACACATTGTAGAGACAGCCCGTTCCCTTTTGCTATCTGCCAGTGTTCCTAGTATTTTTTGGGGGGAGGCTGTTCTTACAGCTGTACATTTGATCAATCGGATTCCGACAGCTCTTACTGCTGGAATCTCTCC
Organism: Actinidia arguta var. hypoleuca; assembly: GCA_030159115.1. Taxonomy (NCBI): domain Eukaryota; kingdom Viridiplantae; phylum Streptophyta; class Magnoliopsida; order Ericales; family Actinidiaceae; genus Actinidia; species Actinidia arguta. The sequence goes on from BRYE01000008.1 coordinate 13,735,962, forward strand.
TTATGAAAGGTTGTTTGGTAGTGCTCCTGATTATTCATCCTTGAGAGTCTTTGGTAGCACATGTTTTGTTCTTCGTCCTGAAGCTGAGCGCAATAAGTTGTCTGCTCGATCTGCTGCATGTGTTTTTCTTGGTTATGGTGAGGGAAGAAAGGGTTATCGTTGTTTTGATCCCGTCTCTAATAAATTTTATGTCTCTCGTCATGTTGTATTTATGGAGCATATTTCTTTCTTCTCTATTCCTTTTCCATCTCATACTGTAACTAAGGCTGATCTGATTCATATTGATCCTTTTTCTGATGATGCCGATGATGTTCTAGACTCTATTGTTTCTTCTCCTAACCAATCTTTTTTGCAGCCTTTTCCTATACATTACTCTCGTAGGTCTAACACACCTACTGATGCTCCCCCTTCTTCGGCCACCCAAGAAGCTCCTGAAGTTGTGGATTCCGCACCGCCTTCTGCCAAGCGTATTCATAAGTCCACTCGTTTGCCTGATTTTGATTACTCATGTTACTCCAGTTCCTTTACCTCTTTTCTGTCTTCTATTCACAATCTTTGTGAGCCTCAGTCATATACAGAGGCTGCTCGTGACCCTCTTTGGCAGCAAGCTATGGATGCGGAACTATCTGCTTTGCATCGCACTGGTACTTGGGATTTGGTGATGCTTCTGCCTAGTAAAAAGGCTATTGGTTCTCGTTGGGTCTATAAAATTAAGACCAACTCTGATGGTTCAGTCGAGCGTTATAAGGCCCGCTTGGTTGCTAAAGGATTTGCTCAACAATATGGCACGGATTATGAGGAGACCTTTGCTCCTGTTGCAAAGATGACCACTATTCGTGCACTCATTGCAGTGGCTTCTGTTCGTCATTGGCATATTTCTCAGTTGGATGTTAAAAATGCCTTCTTGAATGGCGATCTCAAAGAAGAAGTGTATATGATTCCTCCTCCAGGTGTTGCTCACTCTTCTGGACAGGTTTGCCACCTCAAAAAGGCACTGTATGGTCTCAAACAGGCTCCTAGAGCTTGGTTTGAGAAATTCTCTTTGGTGGTCACATCTCTTGATTTCTCTCCTAGCCATCATGATTCGGCTTTATTTGTAAAGTCCACTTCTACAGGCCGTATTATCCTTTCCTTGTATGTGGATGACATGATTATTACCGGTGATGATATTGATGGGATTGCTGCTTTGAAGATTGAGTTGGCCCGTCAGTTTGATATGAAGGACTTGGGGTCTCTTCGCTATTTCTTGGGCATCGAAGTTGCCTTCTCGCCTAAGGGTTATTTATTGTCCCAATCCAAATACACTGCAGATATTCTTCAGCGAGCTCGT
>BRYE01000008.1:13752291-13774791 GCA_030159115.1 Actinidia arguta var. hypoleuca
CCATTTTCTCCATATCTGAGTGTTTATTCAAGGTCTCGAGCATGTCTTTGTGAACTTGAGAGGACTACATAAGATCGATTAATCTATGAATTGAAAATTCATATCTCAAGGGTCACCTCAGCTTTCTCTATTTCTCTGTGAAAGTCCTTGAACTGCGTTGATGACAGAGTTGGGTAATTCAGAGTACTCTGAGTAGCATGAAGAACGGAATGAGGGTTTAGCACTGAATAAGAATGTATCGAGAAGGGTTTAGCACTGGCAGCAGTTAGTGAGGATTCGGCAAGGGATTCAACACCATGAGTGAGGATTCACGTCTAGGGTTGTGAAGAAACCCCGTGTCCGCGTATTCTTTTATAGTGATTTCTTCTCGGACTTCAGTCTCGTGGTTTCTAATTGTGGTTTTCCACGTGGGTTGCTGTGTGATTATTTCTGGTTGGATGTGTGTTGTTTTTCTCATATTAATTCCCTGCATTGAATTAGTTGTGATAGCTATGAACTAGGTGTGCTTGATTATAACAGGCAACGACCACCCTTGTCTTGGGGACGTTTCAAATTCGTATCATAGCAGATCTTTCATTTTCAGTTTTGATTTTTTTCAAAAGAGTGGATGAACCCCTAAGTCTGTTAAATGGATACACCCACTGACCCACACAAGGGCCATCAACCACAAAAAACCCCTGTGCTGAATACTCACAATTTTCAACAATGAAAGCCAAAACGAAAATGTTTTTGAAATATCAAGATGAACGTTGTTTGGCTTGCGGTTGAACATGGTTACACCCCTCCTACATTCACCAGAGATGTTGTGACACTGTTACAAAACCGGCCAAAGAACGGACTGGAGGTGAACTTGAAATTGCTGGTTGGAATAGTAAGGCCTTAAATGCCCTCTATAACAGTTTCTTCAAATGAAGAATTCATTCGAATTTCAAATTTTGTCACTTCTAAAGTGGCTAGGACACCTTAGTTGTGAGTTGTGACACACGAAGGAATTGAGAGGGTAAAACAACCAAAACTTCAAAGACCCACAACCGATTTTGAACTAATTATTATGGAAGAAAAATGATTCTTTTGATGATTTTTTTGCTAAAGTGTACAACATCGTTAATACATGTCACAAATTAGGAGAGCCGGAGCCCTGAGGTCACTCGCCTAGGAGTTTCAAACTAAAGTGACAATCCTTGAAGAGCAGCAAGATCTGAGTACTTATAAACTCCAAGATATGGTTGTTAATATTTAAACTTTTGAGGTGGGATTGCGTCATTTTGAAAAGCTAGCCAAAATTTTCAAACAAAGGTGTTGCTTTTACAAGCACTAAAAAGGACACTCTGTTCAGTGAAGGTGAGGAGATAGACCCAGAGGAGATTGCTATGGTTGTCAAGAAATTCAAGAAACATTTTACAAATACAAAGAAAGTCTTTGAGACAATGATGAAGGTAAAAAAAATAAAGACTTTAGACTTTGCATATTAGAAATTATACAAAAGAAAGTATCAAAATAACCCGAACGAGTACGAGGGTGTCTGGTAAATACTGATTGAGTGAGAAAAAGAAAGCAAGACTTGTGCAAGAGATTTCCGAAGCTCAAGCTAAACTGTGTGAGGTAGAATCAAACAACAAAAATCTGAGGGTGAATCAAAGAGTGTGTGAAGACGACAAAAATAGAATTGTGTGTGAGTTGAATAATTTTAAAAGAAGTATGCTAAATTGGGATTGGAAATGCATACATGTTGAAAGCAGACCTTGAAGATAAAATTGCTAGGTTAGAGTATGATTTAACTGAGGCTAATATCTCCTTCAAGAAGTTTGACACAGGTACAAAGACCTTGCATGATCTGCTAGGTGTGAAAGTAAGTATCTTGTGATCGTGCTGGACTTGGATATCAAGGTACCAAATAATCATCCAAAGGTGGAGCCGTGGAGGTAAAATTGGATTTGTTAAGTCTACAACCACAGGAGGTAATATTTCTATTTTCACACCCAGCATTACACAACACACCTTTGCATGTTTTTGGAAGCCAGTTCATCATGCACAAAGCAGCCCAAAACAGAGTGATAAGTTTGTTCCTATGTGTCATTACCATGGAGTTAGAGGTCACATCCGATCCCATTGTTATAAGCATGGGTACCCACATTGGTCATGTTTCTCACTTTAGGGGTAACCAAATGAGAAAGGCAGTAAATCCAAGGAGAGAAGTGAGAGCTAAGGTGACAAATAGGCATCCCTCTAAGAGTTGGACTTACAATTAACAAATCTCACAATAAATCTTGGTCCAACTCAAAAAGGAGAAAACATAACAAGAATTTCAAGACTGCTTCTGATTTCGTTTTAAAAATGAATGAAGAAAAAGTCTCTATTAGGCTAATTCGGTGAGGAGGAGTTATTTGAGATGTTCTGTGGTTGACACATCCTTGCAAGCACGCAACTCACGTTTGTGATATTTGGACAGTGGGTGTTCACTGTTAGGAAATAATATTATTATTATTTATGTCTTTTATTATTTTTGTGTTATTTTAGGCTAGCTTTTTATTCCTTTTATTTCCTTGCCTATATAAGACTTACTTTTGTAATATTCTTATAAGCTTTTGTTAATACAAACCCTAGCCTCTCTTTTCTTCTCTATCTCTCCCTTGCAAATTCTATCATGGTATCAGAGCATTGTTAATTTATAAGCTTTTGTTAATACAAACCCTAGCCGTCTCTTTTCTTCTCTATCTCTCCCTTGCAAATTCTATCATTCACAACATATGTCGTGCGACAAATCTCTTTTCTCCAGTTTGAAGAAGTAAAATGGGGGACGTAATTTGTGGTAATGGGAAGTCCTTCAAAGTTGTTGGAAGAGGACCGATAGGGTCTCCCGATATGCCTAGGCTAGACAACGTACTGTTAGTTAATGGGTAGAAACTAGAAAGCCAATCTTCTGAGTACATGTCAGATGTGTGATTTACATCATGAAATTCATTTTTTAAAAGGATGACTGTTATATTTTTTTGGATAAACAAGGGAAACGCATCGTGCATGAGTTTCGATCATCCGATAATTGCTATGGTGTCACTACATCCAAAGGTTTAATGTGCCATTCTGCCAAATTGGATGAGGTGGCTAGGACACATGAACTCGAGGATATGTCTAAAGTTTTCAAATATGAGCTCATCCGAGGGATTCTCAAATTGAGAAAACCTAAAAATCATGTGTGGCCCATGTCAACTTGGTAAACAAATCAGGGCTGTTCACAATAAAACAAATGGGTTGACCACCCAGAGACCACTCGAACTTCTTCACATGGATTTTATGGGTCCCTCCAAAGTAGAGAGTATAGGTGGTAAGCATTACATTTATGTGGTGGTTGGTGATTTCCCAAAATGCACTTGGGTTAATTTTTTGCTTCCTTCTAACGCCTTGTCCAAAGGGTTCAATTGTAGGAAGATTTGAAAATTGAGTGCATTAAGCGAATTAGGTCCGATCACAGGAGAGAATTGAGAATACTGATTATCCTAAATTCTGTGATGAAAATGGCATTCTTTGTAAATTCTCACACCCAAGACTCAGCAACAAAATTGAGTCATTGAGAGAGAAAAATAGCATTCTTCAAAAATTCTCAGCACCCAAGACTCCACGACAAAATGGAGTCGTTGAGAGAAAGACTTGAAATGGCTCATGTTATGTTGTATGCGAAGAAATTCCTCCCCAAAGTTTTGGGCTGAGGCAGTTAACACAACATGTTATGTCATCAATCATGAGTGTTTAAAGAAAGGGAAAAATCCCAGTGTCAAATACTTATGAAACTTTGGACTTTACAAGCATTTCGTTTTTAAGGATAGGGAAAATTTGCAGAAGTTTAATGTCAGGAGTGATGAGTGAATTTTTATTTGTTTTTCCATTAATAGTCGTACATACATGGTGTATAATCTTAGAACATTGTCTATTATGGTATCCATTAATGTTGTTGTGGATGACGGAACTGCTGTAGATAGCCATGACAATTCAGATGATGACCTTCCTAATGACTTTTTCATACAACAAGTTGAAGAGAGAAATGACGAATTGATGATGCTGGAAAAGATGAAAACATGGAAAAGACTCAGCCAAACCAAGAGGAACATTTCCAACTGAGAAAGCACAAGTCATGGAGCCGTAAGGGTAAAGTTGAATCATCTGTCCAGCCAAGTGATGGGTAAGATTACTAATTCACTAAAAACAATGAGACAATTGCGTGAAGAGAGAAACAACTTTTGTTATGAGTATGTTTGAACTGAAAAATATGATGAGAATTGGATCATTCCTATGCACGCGGAATTGAATCAATTTATAAGAAATGATGTGTGGCAACTTGTTCCCAGACCTAGTGACACTAATGTGATAGGTACCAAATGGATCTTCAAGAACAAAACTAATAAAAATGCTTATAATGTTAGAAACAAGGCGAGGTTAGTGGCACAAGGGTACACTCAGATCGAAGGAATTGACTTTGATGAAACTTTTTCCCCTGTTGCTAGGCTAGAATTGATTTGTATTCTTCTTGCTATTACATGTGTGTTGGAGTTCAAATTGTATCAAATGAATTTAAAGAGTGCCTTTTTCAATAGGTTCATTAAGGAAGAGGCATATGTTGAGCAACCCAAAGGGTTTGAAGATCCTCATCACCCTCCTCATGCCTACAAACCTACAAACTCAAGAGGGATCTCTATGACCTGAAACAAGATAAGTCTGGCATGAGGTTGACAAACTTTCTCTTGAACAGTGGTTTTGAGAGGGTGGGGTAGAAAAAAAAAAATTTTGTCAAGAAGAACTCAAAACACATTCTCGTTGCACTAATCAATGATATTGTGTTTGACTCATCATATATATAGCACTTGTCAGTCAATTTTCTGAAAACATGCATAGTGAGTCCAAAATGAGTATGATGGACAAGACACTATCGAATGGAATGTTTATCTCCCGGATAAAATATGCCAAGGGGTTGGTCCCAAAGTTCAATCTTGAGTCGGCAAAGCATGCCAGGACTCCCATGAGTACCACATTATCAGGATTTTCATGAGTACCACAACCAAGTTGAGTAAAGATAAGTATGGTAAGGATATAAATCAAAATTGTACCAAAGTATGATAGGCAACCTACTGTACCTCCCTACCAATCGTCCAAACATCTGTTTTAGCGTGGGAGTGTGTGCCCACTATTAGTCTGCAAACATATCATCAAATATGTGAATCTGACTCTAAATTTTGGAAAATGGTTTACCCACGACTCAAACTCTTGTATGACGCCTGGTATGGTAACTGTGGGTACCGATGATAGGAAACGCACCTCTTAAGGTTTTTTCTATATTGGGAACAATCTTGTTTTGTAGCATAGCAAGAAGCAAATTGTCTACTTTGAAGCCGAGCAAATAGCAGCTAGCAGTTGTTTTACCCAGTTTCTTCGGATGAAGAAAATGCTTTACAACTATGGTCTAGAGGAGGGCGTCACTACTCTTTATTGTGACAATACAAGTGCCATCCACATTTCCAAAAACCCGGTTGAGCACTCTCATACCAAACACATTGATATTCAATACCATTTCATTCGTGAGTTGGTTGAGGATGGTACAGTAACTCTTGAATATGTTGACCTTCAACACCAAAACCTGATCTTTTCACAAAACCCCTTAGACTTTCCGAGATTCGATTTCCTTAGGAAATTAGTAAGTGTTTACAATTCGGGTTGATTTCTATTTTTTTTTTTTTTAAAAACAAAAGAAACAAAGCAAAGGAGGAAGGGCTTTGTGAATTCATGCTTGCATATAATAACTTCATGGTCGTGAGTGTGCATACTTTCCTGGACAAGATTCGTTTTTGAATCTTATGTGCATGTGTTATAGTGAATCTTTTGGGGTTCTGTACATTTGGAATGTTATTCACATTCCTTTTGAGCCCTTCATGCACATTTGGTAGCGTTAATGACATTCGATTAAGTTGTGCTCACAATTCTATGTGACTTTCTTGAATCTTTTGGATCTTGGTGAGCTATTTTGATTAGTAACAACCTCTAGATTATATATACTAAGCTTGGTTCTTGGTTGTCTTAAGTAAACAATATGGGACTAACACTTCTAATACTCTCCTGCACGTGCAGCCCATATGCACGAGTCACCTAAGATCTAGTTCTGATTCATGTTAAAGATAATCGAAGGGTTCAACTTAAAGCCAATTGGTAATAGGTGGAGTAGTCTCTAAATTACTAAGTTTGGGTGGCTTAAATAAATGATGTGGGACTAACAATTCTAACAAGGTACATCTTGCTTGTCGTCACGTGCACTTGGTTTTGTTTCGATGATATTATGCAATCTGGAATTCATCCATGCCCCTTTGTCTCTGTTGCTTGTTTTGGTTTTGGTTTTGGTTTTGGTTTTGGTTTTGGTTTTCTCTCTTCTCATTGTCTTTTCTATTGTATTTGTTTTGTTGTTTTTTGTTTTCTCTTTTTGTTCCTCCGTGTCATTCCCACACAAGTCTGCAGCGCTACCCTAAAGGTAGCTTCTGTTCTTATCACCCAGTCCTCGAAGCAAATCCTAGTAGCCAAAACTCTGAGTTCCGCCATCCCCTCAAAAAAATTGTTTGGTACTTTTATTGAACTATTTGGGCATTCTAACAGTAGAAGCTGAAGATTTGGACATCTTAATCCTTCTGGAAGCTCTATGATGTCTTTTGATTTCACGGAAATGGAAGTGCAGCGTTCATATACTGCCTTCTCTGGCCACCCTCCCAATTTCCCACCATGGCTTATGACAAAACCATGCTTATCTCCAGATGCAATTGATATGGCCACATTGTGCACAAGATCATGCATTTTGACTTGCTTATCATCATCACCATCCAACAGTAAAGAACAGCCTTTGAGTTGATCAACTAAAAAACGTACTCGATCTCTTGCTTGTCTCAATTCATTGATGCTTGCAAACATCCTTAGTCCAATTCCATACCTAACCAAATCTTCAATAGGAATACTATAATCTTCTTCAACCAAGCAACATAGAAGAAACAACGACTTTGCTTCCTCATATCGTAAATAATCGTAACTAAGCTATACAGATTGGCAAGGACTCCTGACAAATGCTTTTTGCACCAATAAGGCTTTTTGCATCTGTCCAAGTAACCTCCTCCTTTTTATTTGCCAATATCTTTCCTATAGTTACGAGTACAAGTGGTAAGCCTCTGCATTCCTCCACAATAGCTAGTGCTATTTGTCGCATACCAGGATAGTTAACAGAATCACCAACCTCCTCCATGAAGAGATGCCATGCTTCTTCATTCGATAGGACTTCAAGTACGATCTCCATTTCGGTTTGTCTTTCCCTCCACAGATCTTGATATCTAGACGTGTAAAGGATCTTGCAACCCTTACTGCAATCTCGCAAAGGAATTCCCAGGTCCTTTAGATTAAACTCTGCCCAAATGTCATCCAATATGACAAGAATTTTCTTATGGCTACTTAGAAGTTCAAAACGCAGCCAACTTGCTCTTTCCATTGTGATGTGGGATAATTCGGGTGAGGTCTAAATCTAAATGTATTCCGAGCAAGGCACGTCGCCCTAAGGTTCCAGACTCATCTTCCCGGTCGCCTCATATTACTAACAAAACGGGCTCCACTTCGTCTATACAAAACAGTTCATCCAGATCGCCATTAGGCGAGATGGTTCAACTCGCCTGAGGCCGAAACGTCTCCACACAGACTTAATTCTCCAAAATAACTCCATCTCCATTAGAAGTCTGTTGTCATAAGACTCCTCCTCCGTTACTCCTCTGCCCAATTGGAGTCCTCCTCCATGAAGAGTTTTACCTCTACAAGAGAACTGTCCCCAATAGACTCCTGCTCCATCACAACACCTGAGAATACGGATTGCTCACCAGATGGCATCCTAATATTAGTCTCCAGATTTTATTGGGATATCCTCCCATGCTTATCCTTCCGAGGAACTCGCCATGATTCACTGACACGGCTCACTACTCCATCTATATAAACGCCGCTCCCCCACAACAAAAAGGTATGCTCAACACAGGCACCACAGACACATTTATTATTGTGCTCGCTCACATTGCCTATAATTATATCCTGATCGCCTTGGTCTAATTCCTACGCCAGAGGGGTTTTGAGCGGCCTCACCCCGGCCAATTTTTTTTGTTCACTAGTGTGCAGGTCGCCCCATATAACCGAGGTCCAGTGCCACGGCCAAGGAGCAATTCTGACTGTTGGTTGCTCTCCCAGATTTTTACCACAACAGTTTGGCACCGTCTGTGGGAACAAAAGTTCTCTTTATCCTATGCACCTGCTATCCAGACCAAGCACCAGCAGCCCTCTAGATAACAGAGCCCGTTCGATGGCTAACGCTAGCCAAGCTCCAAATCTAGAGGGTCTTCACCATGAGATACGCGGGATGGCCGAACAGATGAGAATCATGAACGAAAATAACGCCCTCCTTATACAGCACCTCACCACAAATAATCGTCCACTACCTCCTCCGGCCCCTCGTCGTTCTCATCCATCAGGGAACGAATCTCAGAGCCACCATAGTACCGGGCGAGACAGATGCCGTCAGCCGTCATTCTCTTAGTACTCTCCCTCGACGAGAAAGGAGCCCATCGCTAGAATCATCATCCAGCAAAACGCCAGGGCTGGAAAGCGAGGAGGTAAGGCATGGCAGGTCTCCTCGTTGGGTCCATCAGGTACCAGGGCACCAAGATACTTTCACTTCTCAGAAGATTAGGGATCTAGACGCCCGCCTAAACGCCATCAACACGGGGACCAATGCCCCGATAACTGTGGACGCTTTGATTAGACAAACTGAACCACCTTTTACCCAAAGAATAATGAGAGCCAAGGTGTCATCCACATTCAAACTACCTACTCAGCTAGGGATTTACAAGGGCAAAACAGACCCCATGGATCACCTGGATTCATATAAAAATCTAATGTATATCCAAGGGTACTCAGACGAGATCATGTGCAAAGCTTTTTCTGCTACACTAAAGGGTCGGCGAGGTTGTGGTTCCGAAAGTTATCTCCTGGAACCGTCGATTTGTTTGGCGATCTGAGCAGGCTCTTCGTCGCCAATTTCATGAGTTGCAGGTTCAGGCAGAAAAACGCATCCCACATTTTCACTATCCACCAGAAGGAAACGGAGAACCTAAAGGATTATGTGAAATAATTTAATCAGGCCATATTAGAAGTTAAAGATCCCAGTGACAAAGTAGTCGTCATGGCGATGATGGAGGGACTTCGCCCAGGTCCCTTATTTGATTCTCTGTCCAAAAATATTCCAGAGACGTTATTCGTTCTCCAAAGTAAAGCTGATAAGTACATCGCCGCAGAGGAACTGTCTGAAGCCAAACAAAGGCGAAGAAGAAAAGATGACCATAAAAGAAAAGAGCTCGATGCAAGGCGATTTGATTACAGGGCCGATGAACCGAGGAGCAAGAAGCCTAATCGAGACTCAAGACGAACCAATGACAGGCGACCTCGTACCCCACCTCGCCGCACAGAATTGGTGTTACCCCCGTTCAATGCTCCTATTGCCCAAGTTCTCACAGAGATTAAGTATGAAGAGTTCGTCAAGTGGCCCTCGAAAATCAAAATTGATTCCCGAAAGAGAAATAAGAACAAGTATTGCGAGTTCCACCGAGATCATGGCCATAACACAGAAGGCTGCTTCCACCTGAAGGAGCAAAATAGCCGACCTTATCAAACGAGGGTATCTGAGGAAGTATGTAAGTGATCGCCCTCCTCCCAATTCACCAGAAAAAAGATACGGCGACAACCAACCTACTGCTGGAGACATACAAGTAATCCACGGTGGATTTGGACCAGGAGAAAGTTCAAATTCGTCCAGAAAGAGGAATGCCAAAAGTGCTTGTAGGATATCCGAAGAAATATGTAACCTCTCCTCGCCAATGGCCGATATCCACCCACCAATCACCTTCAACAATGATGACTTGAGAGGTCTACACTTACCTCATGACAATGCCTTGGTCGTTTCAGCCATCATCGTCAATTTTACCGTCCAGAGAATCATAGTTGATAATGGTAGTTCGGCTGACATCCTGTTCATATCGGCATTTGAAAAGATGAAAATAGGGCTTGATAAATTGCATCCCTTCCTTACACCTTTGGTGGGCTTCGGAGGAAATGTGACTCATCCACTCGGATGGGTTAAGTTGCCAGTGACTTTGGGAACAGAACCTCGCCAAACTACCGTTTGGCAGGACTTCATCGTGGTAGATTACCCTTCCCCCTATAATGCCATTTTAGGTGGCCCAACTCTAGGTGGGACTAGGGCGATCACCTCAAGGTACCACCTAAAAATGAAGTTTCCTACTTCAGCAGGGGTGGGCGAGGTAAGGGGCGACCAGAAAATGGCCAGACAATGTTTTATTTCAGCTATGAAGGTCGAAACCTCCCCAGCACTGAATACCCAATAGCAATTACCGACCAACGCTGGCGAGATGGAATTTTTGAGGGACAAGGTAGAATAGGTTGTCTTGATGGATCCCCGAGAAACCGAAAATACCAAACCCCTTGAAGAAACTACCCCGATCTCCATACATCCGGAATATCCTGATCGCCACGTTATGATAGGAACTAAACTTACCGATGAATTGCGCAGTGCTTTAGTAGAATTCTTAAAAAGAAACTTTGATGTTTTTGCCTAATCACAGGACGACGTCCCGAGTATTGATCCCCAAGTCGTTACGCATAAGTTATATACCAATATAGGAAATCCTCTAGTTCGCCAGAAGAGAAAGAAATTCGCCCCCGAGCGACTCAGAGTTATTGACGAAGAGGTGACCAAACTCGTCAAAGCTAAGGTTATTAAAGAAACCCATTACCCGGAATGGCTAGCCAATGTCGTCGTCACCCCTAAAAAGGGGGAAAGTGGAGAGTATGCGTTGACTATACGGATCTCAACAAGGCATGCCCAAAAGACAGTTTTCCTTTGCCAAAATTGATTTAATAGTCGATGTCACATCTAAGCACGAGCTTCTTAGTTTCATGGATGCCTTCTCAGGATATCACCAGATCAAGATGTTCCCCCCGACATAGAAAAGACTTCATTTATCACGGAATGAGGATTGTATTGCTACAAGGTCATGCCATTTGGCCTCAAAAATGCTGGAGCAACATATCAAAGATTAGTGAACAAGATGTTCAAAGAGCTGATTGGAAACACCATGGAAGTATATATAGACGACATGCTCGTCAAGAGCCTCGAAGCAAACAATCACATCGCCCACCTTGAAGAAGCTTTCAACATTCTGAGAAAATACCGAATGATGTTAAATCCTTCCGAATGCATTTTTGGCGTATCGTCCTGAAAATTCTTAGGGTTCTTGGTAACCAAACGAGGGACTGAAGCAAACCCGGACCAGATTCAGGCTGTACTCTGAATGAGCTCGCCCAGAAATGTCCTTGAAGTTCAGCAACTAACTGGGTAAATTGCCGCCTTCAACCGGTTTGTTTCCAAGTCAGCAGACAGATGTTTACCATTCTTCAAAATCCTAAAAAAAATCAAAATTTCCAGTGGACAGAAGAATCGGAGGAAGCATTTCAACAGCTCAAAAAGTACCTGGGATCACCTCCTCTGCTTGTGGTGTCGACCACGGGCGAAGAACTGTTCATATACCTCTCCATTTCGCCCACAGCAGTAAGTGTCGTGCTCATCCGAGAAGTGGACCGAGTTCAAAAACCGGTATACTATGTTAGTAAGGTCTTGATGGGTGTTGAGAACAGATACATAATGATTGAGAAGCTCGCCTATTCCCTTCTGATCGCCGCCATAAAACTTTGCCATTATTTTCAAACCCACCCCATCACTGTGCTAACTGATCAACCGTTAAAGTAGATCCTCCAACGACCAGATACCTTGGGGAAACTCCTGAAATGGTCCATCGAGTTGAGCGAATTCCATATTGACTACAAACCAAGGACGGCGATAAAAAGCCCAAGCTTTAGCCATCTTCGTGGCTGAATCCACTCATGAAACCGATCTAGAAGTCCTCTCGGAGACAGAGATTCCAAACTTAGACAAGAACCTCGGCAGCTCGGAAAAGGACCTCAGCAGCTCGGACGAAGAGCTTGAGAAATGGAAGTTGTTTGTAGATGGGTCTTCCAATCAACATGGATGTGGTGCAGGACTTGTTCTCCAAACTCCGGCAGGTGAACAGATAGAATATGCTATACGGATTGGGTTTAAAGTCACCAACAACGAAGCTGAGTATGAAGCCCTTGCCGGATTACGGGTCGCCACCAGATTGGGAGTCAAGTCTATTAAAGCTTATAGTGATTCTCAACTAGTGGCCAACCAAGGTCAAGGAGATTACCTCGCCAGGGACATACGGATGACAACTTATTTAGATGAACTCAAATACTTGACTCAGAAAATCAAAAGTTTCACCATTCAACAGATCCCCAGAGAGGAAAACAGAAAAGCTGACGCCCTAACCAAGCTGACACCTTAACCAATCCTGCCTCGACTTTTGATTTCATATCAGACAGAAGTATACCTCTGGAATTCCTGTCCACACCAAGTATTGAGGTCGTCAAACCCATCTATCCAACAGAAACAGACCCAACATGGATGGATGAGATCATCGCATACCTCCAGAATGGCACACTACCAACAAATAAACTTCAAGCTCGCCGAATCCGCTATAGATCTGCACGGTTCTGCCTACTTCATGGGATTTTATATAAACGATCTTTCTCGGGTCCTTTCCAAAGATGTCTCCGACCTGACGAAGCCAATTATGTGATGAGAGAAATCCATGAGGGCATCTGCTAAAATCATTCGGGAGCAAGGTCACTAGTACGAAAAGCGATTTGCCAAGGCTACTTCTGACCCCAAATGGGACGTGATGCGACAATATACACCAGAGAGTGCGACAAATGCCAGAGATTTATACCATCTAACCACCTTTCCTATACTGATATGGTGCCAATTACCAGCCAAAATCACCGAGAATAATACAAGGAATTTTGTTTGGAAAGGTATCGTCTGTCGATTTGGAATTTCCAAAGTTCTGATCTCGGACAACGCCAGGCAATTCGACAACGATGGATTTAGAAAATTTCTCCTCGCCTGTTCACCCTCAAGCCAATGGCCAAGTGGAGGTTACTAATAGAACCATCCTGAAAAATTTGAAAATGAGATTGGAGAGATCCAAAGGTGAATGGGTAGAAGACTTACAGAGCATATTATGGGCATATCACACGACTAGCAGGATTCCTACTGGTGAAATGCCTTACTCCATGGTTTACGGAACTAAATCAGTGATACCCGTTGAAGTCGGAATGCCGAGTTTTAGGATTTCAAACTACGACAAAGATAGCAATGAAAAAGAGCTGAGACTTAACCTCGATCTCCTTGATGAGAAACGGGAGCAAGCAAAGCATACGCCAAGCAACTTATAAACATCAAGTCGCCAAATATTTCAATCAGAGAGTCAAACACAGGTCATTCTTACCTGGCGACCTAGTCCTACGAAAAGTTACCCTATCTACTAAAGAGTCAAACGCAGGGAAACTAGGCCCAACATGGGAAGGCCCTTATAAGGTCATCAAGGTATCTAGATCGGGGACTTACTGGCTAGAAGATATGAACGGGAAGACACTCCTCCATCCTTGGAACGCCGAGCATCTGAAAAAATATTACCAATGACGTTCAGTTAGCTTGCCTGGGAAAAATAATTGTAATGATTGCTAGCTTATTTCGAGTAATAAAACTTCTCCAGTTTATTTTAGTTATCACCAATTACAGGATGGAATTCGCTAATTCAAGATAGTCAGTTCATTGCAAAATGACGGAGCCATCTTGATCGCCAATTTCAAGATCGTCAGTTCATTGTAAAATGACGGAGGCATCTTGATCGCCTAAAATCGAGATCGCCAGTTCATCGTAAGATGACGAAGGTCTCTTGATCGCCAGTTCATTGTAAAATGACGGAGGCCTCTTGATCGCCTAAAATCGAGATCGTCAGTTCATCGTAAGATGACGGAGGCATCTTGATCGCCTAAATTCTAGATAGTCAGTTCATTACAAAAAGACAGAGGCATCTTGATCGCCAATTTCAAGATCACCAGGTCATTGTAAAATGACGGAGGCATCTTGATCGCTTAAAATTGAGATCGCTAGTTCATCATAAGATGACGGAGGCATCTTGATTGCCTAAATTCTAGATAGCCAGTTCATTGCAAAATGACGGAGGCATCTTGATCACCAATTTCAAGATCGCCAGTTCATTGTAAAATGACGGAGGCATCTTGATCGCTTAAAATTGAGATCGCCAGTTCATCGTAAAATGACGGAGGCATCTTGATCGCCTAAAATCGAGATCGCCAGTTGTAAAATGGAAGAAGCATCTCAATCGCCAATTCAAGGTCGCCAATATTGTAAAATGGCAAAAAATTAAAAACTAAGTAAAAATATGACAGTACGAACAAAATCTACAACCAGGACGATTCACAATTGCTCACATTGCCAAAATAGGAATAATATTCATTGACTTGAAATTACATAAAAAAAAAATGTGTGTACTTGCAATTACATCATTGTAAAGGGGGAGGGTTTTCGTCGCCTTTAGGATTTGCGTCGCCCGGAGGATTTGCATCTCCTTTTTCAACAGTTTCTTCCTCACCCCCTCCCTTTCTTCGTCCTCGTCCTCTTCAGCCAGCAGGTCAAGATCGAGACCCATTTCCTCCAAGTCTATGGCAAGGTTGGGATGATGGCGACGAAGCTGTCATTTGCAGAAGTCAAACCCTTCGCCAAAATACTTCGAGGCAGCGCCTTCAATAGCCTCGGAGAAATCTGATGAGGATTTAAACTCCTCAACAGCCAATTTCCCGGAACGATCAACTCTTTCCCTTAAATCTGCCACTAGAATCCCATCCTTTCCCAAACTGTCGGCAAGGGTGTCTCTTTCATCCTTTAACTTGGCGAACTCGTCGCCGACCTGCTGGTCCCGAGCTCGGGCCTTAGCCAGTTGCTGCTCCAGATCGGCGGATAACCTTTGGAGGCGTGAAACTTTAGTGTCCAAAGAGGCAGCTCGCCCTTATTAAAGGGATGCCTCTTCGACAGTTTCCCTGCTTTTTACCGTCAACAAAGATTCGAACACAAGCGCCTGCTACAAACATATGTTATTAGATCAAACTGAGCATGTTTAACAAGGATAAATCAGTCAGAAGTTAGTATCGAAATAATACCTGGCCAAGAGCCTGGAAAAACTTTGAGGCAGTCTGGTCCAAAGAGAGTTGCCCCACCTTTTCTTGATCCGTAGGAGGGATTACTCCTCGGAGGATCTTCTCGGCCACGGAAGGGCTCCCCAGAATGGAGGCCCTTGGATCAAGGACAGCACCCAACGAAGGTGAGCTCCCCTTCCCGGGTCTAAAAGAGGTAGTGGCCCCTAGATGGTCCACTGGACCAGACTTCTTCTTTTTGGGTTCGGGAGTGGGGGCGTGCCCTTTTCCTTTGGAATCATCTCCCGTCTTGGCCTTCTTGCTCGGTGAGGTGGAAGGTTCTTCCATCGGGCATTTCTTGCCAATTACCACTGCCTTAGCGGGAGCGAATTTTTTAGCCGAACTCTCGCCTTTGGCTTTCTCCACTCTCTCGCCAAGCTTCTTCAGGCTAATCCTCTTCGACATAGCTGCAAAATAAAAAAAAAATCAGACACTAAAAGAATAACAAACAAGAATAGTAAAGGGTTTATACCATCCGATTTAAGCTTGGGAGTAGCTCGAAATCTGACCAGGATTCCGATGTCGAGTCCGAGCTCGATCCCAAAGACGAACAAAATTCTAAGATAGGGTCTCAAACTTTCCCCCCGACCATCTTAGCAAAGTCAGGTCGGGGATATGAGGAACAACCCTCCTCAGTTCCTTCCTAACAGTCCCTAGGTATACTATTGAGTCATCTCGGGAGTGGCTGCCTTGAAGGTATTCACCACGGGAAGGGCGGGACTCACCCGCTTCACCCGACGTTGATGGCATGTGTGGCTACTCGCCCTCCGTCCCAGATGCCATAGATCCAGGAGACAGAAAACCCCATGAAATGCCTTGATTTTGAAAAGCATGGGGACCATGAAGCGCCCACGTTCCGCCACCAATTTTGAAATTTCGTCAAAAAAATCCTACTCATACCCGAGCAACGTAGGCAGATCATTGCAGCGTTTATCGGAAAAGATATCCATAATGTTAATACCAATTTTATTAACAAATATGTCAAAATTATTGACAGAATAAAAATGGACCTGGAATGTTCTATGACCTCGGAACCCTTGGCACTCCCTCGCGAGGTTCATCGTCGGAGAGCTCCTAACTATCCCCGGAGGCGAAGAAGAATTTGCTTTTCTACCCCTTCACGTTGCTGGGGTATCCTCCAAGGATGGTTTTCTTGTACCTCGCCTTGAAGTAAAGCTACCCTTGGTCCGGTTTAGGGTTATTATTAAAGGCAAAAATATTCCTAAACATGGAAAGAGTCATTGAATACTTATGTACTCACCACAACGACATGGCGCCAGCAATACTTCGCCATGCGTTGGGGACAAACTGAGCAGGACAGATCTTATAAAACATTAAAATTGATCTAACTATAGGATGAATGGGAAAGCGAAGGCCCGCAGGAAAGACGGCCTCATAGAAGGCCACCTCGCCGGGGCGGGTTGAAAAAATAGTTTCGTTCTCCTCAGGAAGTCTAATCTGAACATTCTGAGGGAATGAATAAGTCTCCCTGAGCAAGTCTAGTTCCTCGGGAGTCATTATATTGTGTCCTTTTTCTACAAAGGGGTGAATATTACCTAGAGGGGCGACCTCAGGAACGGATGGGTCTTCCATTGGCGATTTGGGAGATTGTCTTACTTCGTTAGTAATATATGACGATCATTCTCCTAGATAGTCAGATACCCACGTAGGCAAAAAATTCAAATCTGAAGGACTCACCTTAGACCTATGGGACATAAAATTAAAAATGAGAACGAAGACTTGATTACTTATTGTGCTATGAGATGAAAGGCGACCACAGGCAGAGGCGAGGAGAAAGTCGGAGCGGGAAGGGCGACCACAACCTAAAACGAGGAAAGCGAGTGATATTGGCTTGGCAGACAAAAGGATGTAAATGAATGGGTGGGACCCCTTATATATAGGGAATGCTGATGGATGAGATCCGTCTGCTTCAACAGCCCAGATTAGGCGACCTTTTGAAATTCGAGCCCAAAATCACCTATCCCGCCAAATCCATCATTATGGCACCGCCTTTTTTGCTTAAACTTTCACGCAAAACTTAATACCCTGTCCCACGTGTCCAAAACAAAGGAGGGATGCAGTTAATGCACGCCCACGTGGTTTCATGACTTTTAAATACTTTTACTCAAAAATCCTGAATATCTCGGCACTTTGAGTAGGGGCTACTGATGTGAGATAATTCGGGCGAGGTCTAAATCTAAATGTATTCCGAGCAAGGCACGTCGCCCTAAGGTTCCAGACTCATCTCCCCAATCGCCTCATATTACTAACAAAACAGGTTCCACTTCGTCTATACAAAATAGTTCATCCAGATCGCCATTAGGCGAGGTGGTTCAACTCGCCTGAGGCCGAAACGTCTCCACACATACTTGATTCTCCAAAATAACTCCATCTTCATTAAAAGTCTGTTGTCATAAGACTCCTCCTCCGTTACTCCTCTGCCTAATTGGAGTCCTCCTCCATGAAGAGTTCCACCTCTACAAGAGAACTGTCCCCAATAAACTCCAGCTCCATCACAACACTTGAGAATACGGATTGCTCACCAGATGGCATCCTCATATTAGTCTCTAGATTTTATTGGGATATCTTTCCATCCTTATCCTTCCGAGGAACTCACCATGATTCACTCACACGGATCAGTACTCTGTCTATATAAAGGCCACTCTCCCACAACAAAAAGGTACGCTCAACACAGGCTCTACAGACACATTTATTATTGTGCTCGCTCATATTGCCTATAATTATATCCTGATCGCCTTGGTCTGATTCCTACACCGGAGGGATTTTGAGCGGCCTCACCTCGGACGATTTCTTTTGTTCACTAGTGTGCAGGTTGCCGTTGTGCAGGTCGCCCATATAACCGAGGTCCAGTTCCACGGCCAAGGAGTAATTCTGACTGTTGGTTGCTCTCCTAGATTTTTACCACAATACATTGGATTATCAAACTCAAGTTCCAGATCCAACATTTTCTCGATAAAACTTTGCACATTTCTTAGGTTTTGCTCTAGACCGACATGTACCACTGCAAATTCATCAAAAAGTTTCTCTTCCACCACTCTTTTTGCGATTTCTATTGCTGTTGTTGTCTTGCCCACTCCCGCCATCCCGCAAACCCCAATCAAGCTGATCTTGTCACCCTTCATACTCACAATGCGAGACTCAAACCCCCTAACTTCTGTGTTGGGGATCGATTCTACGGTTGATGTTGCCACCAATGGCTGCGGTCGCAATGGACTGTGGGACAACTGAATGAAATTGATGCCCCTGTCATGGAGACGAACAATAACCCGAGCATGTGTGGGTTGTGGTTGGGTTGTGGTTGATCGTTTGACGAAATCCACGCATTTTTTTCCTATCCGTCTGTCAAATTTAGTAGAGGATCTTGGCATTATTTATGTTCATGAAATCGTTCGACTTCATGGGGTTCTGGTATTTATCATTTTTGATAGAGATCTATGTTTTACATCTTTCTTTTGGAAGGAGATGCAGTTAGCTCTTGGCTCGGACTTAAGGCTTAGTATGGCATTTCATCCTTAAACCGACGAGCAGTTTGAGCATACCATTCATATTCTGGAGGACATGCTTCGGGCATGTGTGCTTGACTGGGAGATCATGGGAGGATCATGTACACTTAGTAGAATTCGCGTACAACAATAGTTATTAGACGAGCATTGGGATGGCACCTTTTGAGGCATTTTATGGCAGACCGTGTAGATCACTAGTGTGTTGGACCGATTTTGGGGAGGCAGCACTTGCCAAGTCAGATTGGATTCGCGATACGACCGATAAGGTAGTCTTAATTAGGAAGCATTTACTCACGGCATATAGTCTTCAAAAGAATTATATCGACCGAAGGAAACATCACTTGGAGTTTACTGTTGGTGACCACGTGTTCTTGAAAGTTTCACCAAAAAAGGAATTGATACTTTTTGGGCATAGCAGTAAGCTATTGCCAAGGTTTATTGGTCTGTTTGAGATTCTTAATCGTATTGGAGTCGTGGCATATCGTCTTGCTTTGCCATCGAGGTTGGCCAATGTGCATAACGTGTTTCATATTTCTATGTTATGGAAGTATGAGCCCGATCCTTCACACATTTTAGATTGGGGAGTTCTTACCATCAATGAGGATATCACTTATGAGGAATGACCAATTCGGGTGTTGGATACACGGGACCAAGTTCTTAGAGGAAAGACCATTCCGTTGGTGAAGATTTTATGCTTCATCATGGCGTGGAAGAGGCTACGTGGGAGCGCGAGTCAAAGGTTCGCACAAAGTATCCAGATCTATTTAGCTCATCTAGTACGTTTATCTAATTCTGATGACGAAATTTCTTTAAGTGATGGAGGTTGTAAGGTTTAAAAATTTTCTTTTATAATTATGGATAATTAGGATGCATATATGACGTTATCGTGCTATATGTATGTGTATGTATATATATATATATATATGTGTGTGTGTGTGTGTGTGTATATATATACCATTATGGAATTTTGTCTAAAGTGGGGTCATTTAATTTAATTGGGTCACTTGTGTTTGTTTGGGCTTAAGTGTATTTGTTTTGGGCTTGTGAGTGTGGGCTAGCAAGTGGTTTGAGTGAGAGAGTGGGCCAATTGCCTTGGCCCATAATTAACTAATTCTTTGGTGGCCAAACAAGGCCTAAGGCCAAAGGAGCATTTATTTCTCTCTCTCTTTGGCCAAGTCATATATTGGTCTCAACATTTTATTTCTCTCTCTCTCTAGGATTTTGAGCATTAAGGTCAGATTTGAGTGTGTTAGAGTGAAATTTGAGTAGTGGTTCTTTGGGAAAAGATCATCTACTTAACGGAGGCTTCGTGTTGAGCCAAGAACATTGGAATTGAGGCTAGGGATGGCAGGGGGCTGGGCGGGGTGGGGCCGGAGGTTGGTATTACCATCCCCGATCCCTGAAATTTTCTATATCCCCGTCCCTGCCCCGATCCCCGTTGGGGAATTTTTTTTAATCCCCATCCCCTCTCTTAACGGGGACCGGGGATCTCTGCCCTGCATCTGAACCCTAAACCCTAAATGAAATTTTCAACTACCACAACCCTAAATCAACCACAAAATTCTAAATCAACTACAAATCCTAAGCTAAAAATTTAAAAATCAACCACCACAATCCTAAATCAACCACAAAATCAACAACTCAACCACAAATGAAAATCAAAATCAAGAATACCTTCTTCGTCGGCTGAGATCTGGTGATGGTTGAGATCACAAGTCCGGCAAGCAACAGCAGCAAGGGCAACAGCGGGCAACCGCAGCAGAAGCAACGACGGGCAACATCGACGACTGACAAGGGCAACGACAGCGTCCCTGAATTTTTTGGGGATCAGGGCAGGGATATACAAAACCATCCCCACCTCGTCCCTGAATTTTTTTTGTCCCCAATCCCCTCCCCAAACCTCGGAAAAATCCTAAAAATTCACCCCAATCGAGGAGGGGAGCGGAGCGGGGCAGGGCAAATTGTCATCCCTAATTGGGGCAAGTTGGAGCTTTGGGTTTCATCTCATCTTCAACCTTTTTGGAGCTTACATTGCATTGATTTAAAGTAAATGGGGTTTACTTGTTAGGGTTTTACTTTGGGTTGTGTTAATAGCTTATACTTAGCCTATTGAGGCATTATTTTGGGTGTTAGAACCCTAAATGAAAAGTTTGGTTTACATGAAAAGCTTAGAGTTCGGAGATCTGGGAACACTCTATTTTCTGTGTTGTTTACCAGTAGTCATATTTTTTCTTTTTTTTTATTTCTTCAGTTGATTTGAGAACCCGATCTACCGGTAGTGCCATTTTTTTACTACTAGTAGTGATTATTTATAATTAACTACTGGATCATTATCTACTGGTAGTACTTTTTTCATTACCGATAGTGATCACTTGCATTTAGCCACTGGATGGTCGTTTACTGATAGTACTCTTTTTCACTACCGGTTGTGAATTATTTCATACTCTTTTCCCGATAGTAACCGCGCGGGAGGGAATGTCAAAGCCTTCGGTTAGTGACCAAGAAGTTGACCGGATATTGAGAATCTCAAAGCTTTCGGTGAAAGTCCAAGAAGTTGACCGGATATAGTTTCATATACTTAGTGCATGATGAAGCAAGTTAGGTACTAGCCTAGGTGTGTCATTCTAAATAATTGGATTAATGCTTTTGAGAAAAGCCAAAAAACTTGAGAACTCGTTGATTTGTGAAATCATGGATTGAAGAAAAATATATTTTGATATGAATGAAAGCATAGTTTATTGTATCATGTTTTCATCATATATTTATGTATCATGATTTTTGGCTTGAGACATCAAGTCCATTGTTAAATCTTTTTAAAGTAACTCACACTTACTGTTAAATAACTTTCAGGTACTGAGGTCCATCCTGAGTCTTGAGGCATATAAATGCTGGTTGTCTATTGTGTGTAGAAATTTATTAATGTATATTTTTGAGAAATTATAATATTCTTTTGACCTGGTGTGGGCATTGTCCATGGGTTATCACCCATGTCTTGTACTTGATAGCTCATGGAGAGCATAGTCCCACGGGAGGGATAATTTGTACTCTGATGTTATGACAACATATCATCATATTATTTTTGTTAATTTTTTTTATTTAGAATGTTTGCTTACATGGCTGAATTGTATTATATCTAGGGCGAGACAGAATAAGATTAAATGAGAGCATATTTTTTGTTTCTTTACCTGCGTCGATTGAGAACGAATGAAGCTGGAGAAGTGAGATCGGTCTGATCAAACCCAATGAGAAAACAAGCACGAGAGAAAGTTACAGCCTGACAGGCGACAAATATCAAAGACTTGGTAATTGAATCACAACCACCCGAGCAGTGGCGGATCTATGAATTTTGTCCAATGGAGGCGAAAAATACTCTTGAGTAATTGTATATAAGTAAGATGATAAATTTCAAGAAATAAAAATATTTAAAATTTAATATAGATAACAAATATTTCTTACACAAAATAACACTCAAAATTAATATGACAAACTACAATAATCTTTTGGGGTCCAAACCCAAGAGATGTTATGAGCACAAAAGATGTACATGAGTTCAAAACTTGGGTGCCCCTTGAATTCCAAATCCACGTAGATTCCTTCCCTAATTAACAAAGGATGGAGACATGTTACCATTAGTTCAAATAGTGACTTTAGGAGTCAATTTTTTATTTACTCGTAAACAGTTTTGATCAAGTCAATATCCGATGTTAATCTCCTCACG
>BRYE01000008.1:13782291-13784791 GCA_030159115.1 Actinidia arguta var. hypoleuca
TTTGTGATGGAAACAAGATCAGACACTACAATCGGGAGAAGAGATAAGAGGCTGGATCTTTAATAGCGTGGGCCTCAACTTAATTTTGGGCCTAATCATAGTAAGCGGGCCTCGGGGTTTAATGGTCACAAGCCCACTGGATGGGCTTATCATAAAAACAAAATGGGTGGGCTTTCCAGGGACATTAACGGGTTTGGAGAGGAGAGGTCAGCCTGGTAGTTTGAGGCTGAAGCCTTGGGCTTTGAGTCAAGCCCAAAACCATGGGCTCAATAAGAACCAGTCAGACATATCTAATGAGACCACTGAAGAGGTTTCGACAGCCCCTGAAGAGGTTCCGACACCCAGGAGCTTTAATGGTCTCAACCGCACAAAGAGGATCAACATTCTGAAGCAAGCCCTAGCTGGCTTGGAGTGGAGAACCACTAGCAGCGAGGCGGAAATCTCAAACTCAGGAATGGAAGGATGGTCTTCTCGGAAGTCCTGGTGGAACGAACAGACGGAAGAAGGTTTTGTAGAGTCAATTGAAGACCTTGGCTAGGGCCATGAAGCGTTATTAGAGATGCAGCCCGCGGATGCCAATCGGGAGGGGTTCGATTTAGCCATTGTGACCTTGGAGAGCAACCAGATCGAGCCTATCGCATCGGTCGGACCAAGGGATGAGAAAATTATGCAGGTGGACGTTGGTGATTAGCTCTCGGATAGAGGAGCAGAAATGGCTAGCTCAGCATGGGCAAGAAGGAAACTCAAGGGGTTTGGCACATTTCTATGAATCTCATATGGAGGTATGGAAAACGAGGCGGCTCGATTATTCACTAGGATCGAGGAGTAGTGGAGAGGTCGAGCTTGTTCTAGAGGGGGGAGGAGTAGGGATATCGGTAGGTGTAAAGGCAAGAGAGAGCTCAAGAACCTTGAATGGTCGGTATCTGATGGGAGGAGGAAGAGCAGGGGATGCAGCTAGTCTAGGGGGCTCAAGGAAGACAGTATAATATGTTCTCAAACCGATTACGTTTCGAATGAAGATTAAAATCCGGTCATGGAATGTGAGAGGAATTAATGATCCGGACAAAAGAAAAGTGGTCAAGGGACTATTGGATCGTTGGAAATGTAGTGTGGTCTGCCTCCAAGAGACTAAGCTTAAGGTTGTGGACAGGTCAATAGTAAGAAGTTTGTGGGGTGGCCGTTGGGTGGAATGGGAGTGTTTGAGGGCTGACGGTTTAGCTGGGGGTATTCTAATGATGTGGGATTCAAGGCAAGTGTCTTGCACTGACTTACTAGAGGGAGTGGTTCACTCCATTTCTTGTTTGTTTAAGAATGTGGAGGATGGTTACATCTGGGCATTCGCTGGTGTATATGGTCCTCATAACAGATGTGATAGACTCAGGATGTGGGAAGAATTGTCGGGCGTTAGGGTGTCATGGGGGACTCCTTGGGTATGTGGGAGGGACTTTAACGTGATCAGGCATCCTTCTGAGAGGGCAGGTAGCAAATCGACATCCAGTGCAATGAGAGATTTCGCTAATTATATTATGGAGGAGGAGCTGATCAACCTGTCGATGGAAGGGGCTTGTTTCACTTGGACCAACGGGTCAGTTTCGTCCAGGTTGGATAGATTCTTAGTATCCTCTGAGTGGGAAGGAGATCACTTGGACATCAAACAATATTCCCTGCCTAGAGTAGTTTCAAATCATAAGCTTGTGTTCTTGGATGGAAGCGGTATGCATAAGGGGCCTGCTCCGTTCAGATTTGAGAACATGTGGCTGCAGGTGGAAGGCTTCAAGGATCTTATCAGGAAGTGGTGGGAAGGGTACGAAATTTCTAGGAGCCCATCATTTCGCCCAGCCAGGAAGCTGCGGTTGCTAAAGGAGGATCTGCAGAGGTGGAATAGGGAGGTGTTTGGCAGGGTCGAGACTAGATTGGCCACCCTTGTGGAGGAGCTCCAGGCTCTAGAATCCAAGGAACATTCTCCGGGGCTATCTGAAGCAGAGAGAGACCGCAGGGTCGAGACGCAAGCCGTGATTGGAAGGCTCCTGATGGCGGAAGAAACATCTTGGAGGCAAAAATCTCGTACAATATGGTTGTTAGAGGGGGATAGAAATACGGCTTTTTTCCACCGTGTGGAGAAGCTCACTGTAGGTTTAACTATATTGGGAAGACCAGAGTTAATGGTGTTCTCTGTGAAGACCAAAACTCATTGGCTAGTGGCATAGTGGGGTTCTATAAAAAGTTGCAAGAAACCTGAGCAATGGAGGCCCAGAGTAGACGGGTTGGGGTTGCCTTCCTTGAATACGGAGGAGGTGGATCTTTTGGTTAGGCCTTTTGGGGAGGAGGAAGTTTCTGAAGCAGTGATGAATTTGAAAGGGGACAAGGCTCCGGGTCCGGATGGATTTTCTATAGCATTTCTGCAACATTGTTGGTCAGTGATAAAAGAGGATATTATGGTTGTATTTGATCAGGGCCAAGCAGAAGGGGACTTCGAGAAAAGCCTCAATGCGACCTTTAT
>BRYE01000008.1:13792291-13794791 GCA_030159115.1 Actinidia arguta var. hypoleuca
TTCTTACTATACAATCATCATATTACTTAACATAATTCATTTACTTCGTACCAAAAATTAACAACTAAATAACAAAGAATCTATGCCATAAACATATAATGTAGTTTCTCAAAAACAAATATTTAATTTAATTAAACAATGTTCAAAACCATATAAAATAATAATATAAATTAAGATGTAAAACACATAAGTATAAAATTATTTAAAAAATATTTTGTTAAGATTATCCAGTCCGATTCGGTTTGGAACCGGAATCTAACTCACTAATCCGCGAAGCTAATCGATCAAGGCGTTTTTTAAAATTTTAGAATCAAAATCGAACGGGATATACAAAAAACCAACCCACACCAGCCAGTTTGGACCAGTTTTTCACTTCAACCAATTTTTTTGTACAATCTTATTACACTTCAAATACCAATGTCCCCTCGTCCGTACAGCGTTATAAGGGTGGATGGAAAAGGAACTATGTCACACTCACATTATCAGCTTTTGAGGGCATATATGAGAATCCATAAGCCTCCTGCCCGAAACCGGGATCACAAGCTATAGGGATCTGTAAAGGAGGACGTGAGTCGATTGGGATTCTTTATTGCTTAATTAAGGCTTGATCACTTTGATTAAGTTACACTTTTAGGACAAATTGTTAAGGATTCGTGGAATGTAATCAAAGTCGGATCTTCCATCACAATCATGGAGGGAGGACTCCTAATTGCTATGAATCTTGTATTGATCAAAATGATGTCAGTTGCTTTTGATTTTCTGTGTTGTTACACAATAAATAAGGAGTGATTTATGGATAATTAACAGGGGTCCATTAGTTCAGGGGTTACAAAAATAGATCCATTACGTCCAAATTACGTCATTTTGCAGTAAAATTAGCTCGTTTGACAATAAATATGACAGTAGTGATTAAAGAATTTAAAGAAGTCAAAAAAAAATCTTTCTTTTAAAAAAAAATAGTAAAGTCCAAATTAATTAAAAATAAAATATTCATTTTTTTGGAGAATGTAGATTTTGTTAGTTTTTTTTTAAATAAAAATAAGTTTAAGTTTAAGTTTCGATTTCTATAATCAATACAAACTAAAAAAATTTAAAATATAAAAAAAATAGCACTAAAAGACAAAAATGATCCTAAAAAATATTGTAAATATATTTGCAAAATATTATTTTTTCATGTATATCATATAAATAGTAAAACAACATAGTTTAGTTGCAAAACGATTTAATTTGGGTGTAATAGGCTTATCCATTATCATCCTTTGATAAACAGCTTGTGCACGGCGACCTGAGGATCGATTCTTGGCAAATCGCCCTGCAATAATGCACATACATCGAAGTTTTCTTTCAAAATTCCACTAGAGTATTCCTCAGCTCGTCACCCAGTTCAGTCACAATCATAACATGGCGATCTGAAAAATTTTGATGTACGGAGATAGGAGCAACTTCTTCCAAGAGTTTGGTGTTCTCTATCTCTCTGGGATTAGCAATGGTGATCTCTTCCACTTCATCTCTTAATGCCTTTATCTCGGCATTTGCAATCTGTAATTGCTATTGAACATTTATTTTTGGAGAAGACTCCGTCTTCATGGCCGATATGAAGCATGCTCTGGCAACTCTCTAATCGCCCATTACCTTGCCTACCCCTATTGAAATGGGAAATTTCATCATCAGATAATATGTTGACGTGATGGCCTTAATTTTTCCTAGAGTTGGGCGACCTAAGATTGCGTTGTAAGGTGAAGGATAATCCACCACAACGAAATCTTGCCACACAGTGATCTGGCAGGGCTCTTTTCCCAAGGTAACTAGCAACTTGATCCACCCAAGCGGGTGCGTTGTATTCCCCCCAAATCCAACCAAGGGGAATGAAAAGAATGGAGCTTGTCTAGCCCAATCTTCATTTTGTCGAAGGCTGAGATGAACAAGATATCTGCAGAACTCCCATTATCAATCAGGATTTTCTGCACATTAAAATTAGCAATGGTTGTAGAGATGACTAAGGCGTCGTCGTGGGGGATATGTAAGCCTCTCAGGTCATTGTTTGTGAAGGTCATGGGCTGGTGGACTTCTGTTGTGGTCGAGGAGAGATTATAAACTTCTTCTTCTGCTTGCCCACTAGCATTCTTGGCGTGCCTCCTTCGAGATGAGCTTGAACATCCTCTTAACCCAAACCCACCATGAATCACTTGTATGTCCCCTGTTGTGGGTCTGTTGTCTCCATACCTCTCTTATAGCAAGTTAGGCTACGGACGATCAGCAACATACTTTCGAAGATACCCTTTCTTGATGAGGTCAACAATCTGCTCTTTTAGCTTAAAACAGTCTTCAGTGTTATGCCCGTAATCTCGATGAAATCATAATATTTGTTCTTGTTTCTCTTGCGGGGGTTACTCTTGATTTTTCTTGGCCACTTGATGAATTCTTCGTGTTTGATCTCTATAAACACCTAGGCAATGAGAGTGTTGAGGGGCGGCAATATAAACTCAGGACGGCGAGGTGG
>BRYE01000008.1:13812291-13814791 GCA_030159115.1 Actinidia arguta var. hypoleuca
TTTTGATTTAGGCCCACTGAGGTTCAATATTGTAATTAAAATTGTTCATTTTTGAATCCTTGATGAGTAGATTATTCATGAAAAAATTTAGATTGATCGGGTATTGGTAACTACATGATCGAACCACATTTCTTTTAAAAAAATATACAAAAAAGTATGAATTTGAGAATAAATAGTCAAACAACTTGGTCCGATCAGATGTCTATCAATAGCCGATTAATCTAACTTATTTCATGGCTACTCTATTTTGTAAGCTCTACAAGATGAACGGTTTGTATCACATCTTGTTCACTCAATGTGAGGTCACACCCAATTCAATAATATAATAGAAATTATTCATTTTTAAATATAGTTGAAGTAGTTTGCACGCGTGTTTGGCAAAGCTTAAAAATATAACTTATTGATTCTCTAAAACTTTTTCAGAACCCCTAGAGTTGCTTCCCCAAATGAGCTTAAAACACTCAATTGGAAAACAAAAAAAAATATTAAGCATTTTCTCAAGTTTTGACGAACACTATGCGAAACATCCTTTTTTATACATAAAAGTAGAGGTTATTTGATAACTTAATTCAGCACTTAAAACTAATATATATTAAGTAAAATTGAATTAAGTTGGTTTGATAACAATATTATACATCACTTAATATTTTAAATACCTCTTAAAATGCATTCTTAAAATTTAAGAACTTTTAAGTAGCAAGATAATTACTTAATTCTGATTGAATTTATAAATAGGTGTCTGTACGTATTGACATGCACAAATATAACTTCACCATCACCACCACCACCAGACCACCTCCACCACCGTTGTCGTTGCCGCCACCAACACCACCATCTTTCCATTACCAACCCCCACTGTTGCTTCCACCATTGCCTCCACCACGATCAACCCTCCACCTCCACCACAATTGTACCGTTGTCGCCATCATTATCACTACTATGAGCACAATCATCACTACACCACCACTAGCACCCTACATCTCCACCACCATTCTATAGTTGCAACCATACTTCACCTCCATCGCTCTCCACCTCCATTACCATTCCATCGTTACAGTCACCCCCCACTATACGACCACCACCAATCTACATCCACCACCATTCGAACACCACCATTGCACCATCTGCCTTTACCACTACTACCATCACCACCATTCCACAACCACCCATCTACCATCACACTCACCACGCTCAACTATTACAATCATCATCCATCTCTACTACCATCCCTCTACTATCAATCCCCCCATCCCTATTCTCATCCTCTCTTAAGAATAGTATGCCTACATATCCAAATATTTAATTATTATTTGAAATGAAAATTTATTTAATCATACAATTGGATGCTATTTTATTATATCATAAGATGATATGAATATTATCACATATCATGAGATGATATGTCCTTAAGTTATCGAAAGATACGATATATGTATAAAAATGAGATTTTCACACAAGAGAGATTAATCGTTGATTATGGTAATTATAAATTAGTTTGTAGCCGGTGATGAGATTTGACGTCTCATCTACAAAAATTATAATACTGTTAAAATCTATGTGATACGATGGTTTATCTCGACCATCGAAGTGTATGACTCTTGGTTAAAGTATTAGTATATTGAAAAAATATTGAATTGGATCATCGTAAGAAACTAAATTATATAAAATTGTCGCTTTATGATGAAATCTTACATTCGTTATTTGCAATTGACTCTTAATACTAAGAGAATGTTGAACTCATGTTCTTGATATCATTCACTTTGATTTACCAATGAATGAGGTTAATTGAAGTCAACATCTCGATATCTTGTTAGGTCTGTGAAAATATTTAATTCTCAATATGGAATCACACTCTCTTCTAGGAGAGAACGGGTATCACTTATGAGTTAATTCATTAATTTAATAATTGAAATCTGGATCCGGTCTTTTAGATAAATTATTTATCGAAATGAATACTTATTATTTTAATGACTAAATAAAAAATGAATTATGAATCATGAGTGTTCAAATAATTAAAATTGGGTGACGATGAATTAATCCATACATAATTATTGATACTCATGAAGAGGGATTTTAATTATGGTATAAAATAGCGATGATGGTATTTTAATTCTTTTACTTTGGAGTGCAGTCCAAATTATTTAAATTACTAAATTAAGTTATGAGATAACTAGGACTTTTAGTATTTTAATTGGAGCCAAATTTGGACTTTCTAAGATCTCTATCCTTGTCCAAGGAGACCTAGCCTATATATATATATATATATGACATATGGGATCAATTTAGATGATGAATTATTTGTAGAAATTTTTGAGAAAAAAAATCTAAAAGCCCATACTCTAAAAGAATTGATTAAGGTTGAAGAAAAAATGAGAGAAAAAACTAAAAAAACAAAGTCCTAAAGTATGTAGGATTAGGATTTTTTGAAAAAGCAGCTAAGGCATCATCCCCCAGCAACAACCCGCGGGCGCGACAAGCCTACACAGGCAGCAACCCATGG
>BRYE01000008.1:13834791-13837291 GCA_030159115.1 Actinidia arguta var. hypoleuca
TTGACCAGAACAGAAACAACAGGGGGAAGAGGAGCCACTAGACTGAGCAGAGGACGGTGGAACAGGCAATTGAGGAGCGAGCAATTTCTTCTGGTGAACATAAACCTGCAATGGTTTCTTTGATCTCCGACGGAATACAAGTAGGGAGAGTGAATAGGGTCTGGAGAGGAAGACGGAGAAGGAAAGTAGGTCAAGGTCTCATTAAAGGTAACATGAGCACAAATAAAATGACGCCAAAGAAAAGGAGAGTAACACTTGTACCCCTTCTGAGTCCTTGAATACCCAAGAAAAACACACTTGATCACCCGTGGATCAAGTTTGTCACAACCAGGATCTCTAAGGCATGGACATAGCAAGGACAACAAAAAACTTTGGGAGGTAAATTGTAGATAGGGCAGTCAGGGAACAACACACGATGAGGTATCTGACTAGCAAGGACAAAGGAGAGCATGCAGTTAACAAGGTAACAAGAAGTGAGAACCGAATCACTCCAATAGGACGTAGGTACATGCATATAAAAGGAGATAGCACAAGTTATCTCCAATAAGTGATGCTTCTTACTCTCGGCAACTCCATTTTGCTAAGGAGTGTGGGCACAAGAGGACTAATCAATAATGCCAAGATCATTAAAAAAAGAAGCTAAACTATAATGAAAATACTCGTGTGCATTATCAGACTGAATAAACAAATGAAAATATTAAATAGGGTCTTTATTTCATTATAAAAGGATTTAAAGATAGAATACAACTCTGACCGATCCTTCATGAGGTAAAGTTAAGTGACCCGACTATAATCATCGATAAAAATAACAAAATAATGAAAAACTAAAAGGGAGGGAACCTGTATGAGGCCCAGACATTTAAATGACCTAACCTAAACGGATTAGAAAGACGACACTCGACATGGTAGAGAAAGACACACTGTGGTGTTTACTAAACTCACAAGCCTCACACGGAAGAGATTGGACAGATTGACACGTGGGGACTATTTTTTTGAGATTATGAAAAGATGGATGACCAAGCCGGCAATGGAGCTGGTAGGGGTTAACAAACAATCAGAGAGCCACACAGGTAGGAATGTCCGCATCAAAATAATACAAGCCACCACACTCAGACCCACCACCAATCTTTTCCCCAGTTTGGAGATCCTGAAAGAAACTAGTGTTACCAGAACTAGTAACACTAGAAGTAGATCCATCCACAAGGGTAACACGAGATGGACGACCAGCGGGAGAGATATCTGACAATACAGAAAAACTGCCAGTCATGTGAGTGAAGGCACCAGAATCAATGACCCAAGGATTTTGGGAAGCAACACACACAGTGAAAGTACTGGTCTACGCTAGAGTAGCAGTGGCAAGAGACTGAGTGGTCAAGAGGCACTGGTACTCATCCGCAGAGATAGTCATATCATCAGCATTGGGAATAACAATAGCCTGATGAGCAACAGGACGACCATGGAGATCTCAACAACAATCAACAATCTAATTGTCCTGGTTGCAATGAGTGCAAAACCGAGGACCACAACTGCGACCACGGCCACTACCACCCATATCACGAGCTCCTCAACTAAAACTTCGATTGTCAAGATGATAATCACTGCTAGTGCGATTGGGCCAACCACGGCCAAAACCAGGGAGACAATAAAGCCCAAAGAGGCAAGAAGGACCAATAAATGCAGCCAAAGCAGAGCGATCGGAATGATAGGGACAGTGAATGATAAAGTAGCTTGGCGGAGATGACTGAAAATCTTACAAAGGGAGGGGAGCTCTTTAGCTCCAAGAATCTAAGATCGGGCACCATCAGAGGAGGGCGGAAGACCAGAAAGGAAACGAGTCACCCACATGGACTCTCGTTGTCGCTTTATGGAAGCAATATTAGAAGATGTTGAGAATGTAATAAATAAAGTTACTCCTCTCTCTAATAGCTTAAGCTTTTAGATGAGTTGGTGGTTAACTTTTTAATATGGTATCGGAGCAGGCAATAGATCATGTGTTCAAACCTCACCGTTTACTTAATTAAATGTTTACACGTGTTTGGTCCGCTTATGAGGAATGCTCGACCATACGTGAGGGGCGTGTTGAGAATGTGATAAATAATAAAGATGCTCCTCTCTCTAATAGCTTAAGTTTTTAGATGAGTTGGTGGCTAACTCTTTCATAGAAGAAATAGGCTCAATCAGTCGAATGTCCTCGCAAATAGCCCATAACCGGCCATAGTAATCCTCAAGTTACATGTTACCAAGAGTGAGAGAGAAAAAAGTCTGATGAAGACCGTAGGTGCGCCACAAATTACCAACATCATAAAACATCTACTTAGCCTGATCCCAAACCTATTTAGCCGTGATCAAATATACGATACTGCTACTAATTTGAGGCTCCAAACTATTCCACATACAAAGACGAATCCGAGCATCCTCGACTTTCCAAGTAGCATATGAGGGATCCTTACGATCAGGAAGAGCATTAGTCATATGTATCCAGCCATGAGCCATCATATAA
>BRYE01000008.1:13887291-13889791 GCA_030159115.1 Actinidia arguta var. hypoleuca
GGTATAAAAGTGATTTTTTTTTCGTTGTTATTGAACTTTTTCCGAAATTATATAAAAAGTTTTATATTTTCAAACTCTCTCATCAACGAGAACGAAAAAATATAAAATTTTGATTAAAAAAAATATATATTAAAAACAAATAAACTCAAAAACAATAACAGCTAAAAATTTAAAAAACTTACCCCAATCAGGCCCAAGTCTCTCAAATAAAAATAAGCCATTTTGACTATTCTACTGGAGGAAAAGAAAAGCAAGGTTTTGTTTTTAACTTGTCACCTATCAACTAGGACTAAAATTAACAATGGTTTTAACCATGGAAAATTTCTCAATAATTATTTTTTGTGACAAAACACCATTAAGTCTTATTAATTTTTATTTAGAATAATTAAATTTTATTTTTAAAAACTATGAACCAATAAATTCAAGTTTCGTAGATAAGATATTTGTTTTCTTTAATACCCTTTTCTTTTATTTAATATATTTATTTTAGTTTATGGTCATTTTAATTTAGTTTTAAGAATTTTAAATGTGTTCAATTTTTTATTCAAATTTTTTTTTTATTTATATTAATATTAATATTTTTAATATATACAGTTACTATACTAGTCTTAGTAATTTATATTAAAAATACATATACAATTTTCTTAATAACTACATTCACATTTCATCTTTTAGTTTTTTATTATTTTTTAGAAAAATAATAAGATACTAAAGTATTTTTCATCTTCAAACAAAAAATTATATGAAACGTTTGTAATTTTTAGATATACATAATTTTTGAAATTTTGTGCTACAAAAAATAGAATTGATTAAGATATTGCAACGCTAGAATTCACATAAAACTATGAAAATAAGTTAGTAATTGGTTATATAAATTAATTGAAATTGGAATTTTAATGTGTAAAAATGAAATATTTTTTATTTTTTATTTTTTTTATTCATTACTTTAATGTCTAATATTTTTTAATTTAAAATTCAAGGCTCATTCAAAGAACAAGGGCAAAACGGGGATAACATACATTATTGTTGTTGAGTTTACATAATTATCTCAACTTTTATAAAATAGAACTTAGTTGTCTAAATAAAAAATTGATAAGGCTCAATGGTTGTTTAATAAAAAAAGTCCTACTGCGGAATTTCTCTTTTAACCATCCCATTAAAAATATGCCTTTACATGTATTATATATGTTCAGCTACTAAGTCACGGAGTGGCGACTCAAATATGCTTTTACATTTAGGTTGTGCTTGGATTTAGAAATACAATGTATTTGTGAGATTATTTTTTGGTTTAGTTTTTTTTTTTTAACATGAATTTTTTCAATAGTAAACTTCTCAATAAATTTTATAATTGAACGTTTTGAATTATCAAAATGAATTCAAAATGGGCCCCTAATATTTAGCCCTCATAGAAACTATGTCATTCACCACCGCTTCCTAGATAGCCATCGTCTGAAGGAAGCCATCCAGTGGAAATGCTACGTTTACAACAAAGTTCTACAACATTCCAAAACGACGTTGTTTTGGAAAAAAATTAAAATCCCCAAAAAAACCTCCCCCTCTACTCTCTATCTCTCTCTCTTTCGAACCCTAACTTCCTCTTTCTCTCTGAACATAGCTTCATGACCTTTATCTGCAACTCGAACGACGCGAAAAGGACTTCGTCTTTCGAGTTTCGTGGTGAAATCATCATGCAAAATGGCGACGTTTACCGACTGTTCTTCTTTTGATCTCAACCTATCGATTTGGGACATCAAGATACATGTATGTGTATATCTTTGTAGATGAACAGATAGGTACAGAAAATTTCGCAATTCATCGTTTCTATCTCTTGTGAATGTGGTGACATCGACAGGTCCTTTAATCGGCTTTAGATTTGACGATTTTATTGAGATTTGGTTCTGATTCATGAAGAGATTCCACTGGTTCAAGAAAATCTCGAGCAATGGGAAGCCCAAGAGGCGGCTCTCGCTCGGCGAGTACAAGAGGGCAATTTCGTGGTCTAAGTATTTGGTGTCGTCTGGTGCACCAATCAAAGGCAGCGAAGAGGAAGAGTGAAGTGCCGACACGTCGTAGCTGCTCATCGGAAACAAATTTGCGTCCGGAAGCACAATAGGTTTTACAGAGGGGTGTATAAGCAAAGGGATGTGGCGATTAAGCTCATAAGCCAGCCAGAGGAGGATAGAGAGTTGCCAATTTGGTGGAGAAGTGGTTCACTTCGGAGGTCGCCTCGTTGTTTCGGCTGCACCATCCGAATATCATCAATGTAAGTTTTGCTTTATTCATTGGAATTGATTGAGAGTGCAAATTATTTTGTTATATTTTCTGGATCGATATGCGTCGCTTTTAAGTCATATGTATGACAATTTTTGCAACGTGCTACCCTAATACATGATCCCTAATAAATTCATCTCAATGGTATGTGGTATGGATAATTAATGCGTTAATGCTTGTCAGATTAAAACTTCAAAATTTTTACTTGAAACTGGCTGCTTATCATTGC
>BRYE01000008.1:13894791-13902291 GCA_030159115.1 Actinidia arguta var. hypoleuca
TCTGTGCCTTTAAAGGTTAGAGTGATAGAAAAATTAAGCTGCTCTAGCTCGTATTCGACTCATTCAAAACGTATTTAAGTTTGGTTAATTTGTTACATAAACAATAACAAACCATGCTATAACATATTTTTTAAGTTTGTTAAAATTTCAAGCAAAGTTTGAACAATCTATTAATCAGTTGGACAAACTTATAATGTATAAAAAATTTAAACTACTAGAGCTCAACTCAATTAAAACTCATTCAAAAATGGTTCAAGTAATAAACAAATCAAGCTCAAACATAAATTTAAAATTCTTAAAGTTTTTAAGTTAAGTTTGAATAATCTATCGTTCGACTCGTTTATCATCCCTATTTATTTGGGATGAGCAACTAACAATTAGAATTACTCTTTAAGCTCGAAGTTAACCTAGGTAATGATCTGTGCAAGAGAACGAACGTTACCGGTCGGGGTAGGACCACTACAAAACCCTCCGGCGTGAAGATGAGGTCGAGGTGAATGATCTAGATAGAACACAACAGAGAAATAATTTAATCAAAGCTCTTAGAATGAGAATGCAGTTATCTCTTATGGTGGAGAGTGAGCGATATTTTATAGATTGAGAATAAAGAGTCACGCGAGAATATCACGGCATAATCATAGGACAACCAAGTATGGAAGGCGTGTCTGAGGATTCCGGAGAAAAAAGGAAAGGACGCCAAATGGAGACAGCACTGTGAAAGTAGAAGATTTAGTGGAGATGGAGTCTTGCGTTCATTTTATCTTCTAGGAGAAAGGTGAGGTGAGCCACCTCAGCCTTGAGTGATGTGAGGTTTGGGGGGAGATGAGTACATTCAAGGAGACAAGGTGGATAAACTAGCGATAAGGATGGATATTGGCGACATGATCATCTTAGATGACATCCTCACCTCGGATCATCATCAGGTACAGATTTTATCCTCATCAAACTTTACTACTCATTTAGACCTCTTCTTCAACCATTACATGCCTTCTACTATTGCAATGCCATGATTTCCAATTACACAGTTTGTTGGTAAAATTTTCATACTTCAGAATGCAGACCACCTTCTTAACAGAAAACCAAAGTGAGTTCACTTCCATTTCCATAAGTACTAACCAAAGTGTTATATGCTAAAGTTCTAGACGTTGAAGTGATTTCCACATAAAAAAATGTCTCTTTTTTGTGTGCATGATTTATTTTTGTTTCTTACGATTATTCTTATTTGGTTAAATAGCTTTCGTAAATTTATATTATTGGGGATGCAATAGTGTCGTTTTATCCGCATAGACGACTCTTATAATATGTCCAGGTGAGAGGTGATTCAAATGTCATAAAAGACTTTAGCTTCCCTCACTGAACACTAATTAGTTTTTAAGTGAGACAGTCACAAAGTCCTGATCCTACAAGTGGTATAAGAGCTCATGGGTTTCAATCATGGAAGTGCCATGTTAGGGAAGGAATTATTGGGGATGCTACAATGCCACTTTGCTTACATAGACTTGCTTCTCCAGTTTCCAAAACCCGAATAAGTGAATTACAAGACTAAAAAATAAATTTAACTCTGAAAATTCTTAGAAATTTTGATAAAATCTCCTGCAAATTAGACAACTTGATTGTACGCCTGTCTTAAATCAACCTAATAAGTAACAATAACAGCAAAAATATACAATAAGACCACAATCGGGCACACAATACAACAATGTCACTATTGGACTCAATATACATCAACTAGACTTATTCAATATACAAAATATAATCTTTTGCATAATTAACTAAATCAACAATCATACAAATCTATTTTTTTTGCCTTTTCAAATATTACAAAAGAGAAATAAAACTTGATTTCCTTAGTAGCTATCTTCGCGGTCTCAATCTGCACATTCACTTAAAATAGTTCCAAAAAACGTGGGTAAGCATAGAGTTTATAAGAAGAATTAACAAGAAGCATAAGATTTAAAATAACTCTTACCCACACAAACATCCGCCTCACATACACTATCCAAAAATAGGAAATAAGAGGGAGAAAAAAAAGAAAGAATAGTACATAACCATACAAAAATGTAAACTCTAATAGTTCTACAATAGGAGATACAAATATCATCAACTCAACTCTCAAGTCTAGTGATATGAAAAGAAAAAAAAATGCCCCGACTCACGGTTCCACCAATACCACTACTAACAAATGCTCCAGTTCACAACGAAAAAAGAGAAAATCAACTTTTAGTAAATGTACACATGTACCACTCGACCAATCCATAATAGAGAGAGAGAAATAAACAACCCTTGCGCATTGTACAGTCTCCATTATCATTTTCCAAGGCATGCACTACACTACTCTTAGAGTTTCAACTTCATGGTATTGTACATACTCCACTACCCTTTTTCAAGGCATGCACCACACTACACAATCCATACATCTCAAATGTCAACATCCTCCTTCCACTCCCTTGATATGTAATGTTACCTGATCACATCAAGAAAGAGGGAGAGAAGGAGAGGAATCCATCCATCATTACGGGGCAACATCCTTTTCCACTCCCTTGTGTAGGCATCTCCAAAACATTACTGGCTCTAGATTGACAACCCCACTCTTATCCATTTCTAAGGTATGGCCAACCTAAAACCCACACACATAACCATAATCACATATCGCCCCCCAACCCCCCTGAACAAAGGGATGCACACTCATCACCTAAGTCGAAACATCAATACCCAGTCTAGGCCACACACAAATCTACCCTAAAAAGGTATACTCCTCACTCCTCACTCCTCACTCCTCACTCCTCACCTAGTTCAACACATTAACATGCCAACATACTGCTCACATAACATATCAATGCATCAACATACTCCTCACATAACTCAACATATCAATACATCAACATACTCCTCACTCAAATCAACATATCAACGCACAATTATGTAAAATTCCCAACAAAACATAAACTAAATAATTTTTAAAGATTCATTCACCTTATCTCAATCAAGTTATAAGTTTGGTACACCAATGGTTATGAAAGCACATAAATATTGAAATTAAACAGTCAACACGACTTTGCTCACCATTAATCAAGTACACAATTTCAATTATTCACAAATTCATAAAAATAAACAGCTTATCCAACATGGCTAACTGTCAAATAACTAAAAATTTAATTTTCTACAATTACCAACTTAGCCCACTCAGTTAACATTCAAACTATTAATTACAAATTTTTACATTTAAAATATGCATTTTACCTCATTTGTGTTACGCCCCGCAACCCGGTCTATGCGGATTATGGGCACATGATAGCCGATGGCTGGCCCACTAAGGCCTACTTACCTTCATACGGTTGATCACCTGTGCATACTTATTTAAAATTATATAATTTTTTCGCGAAAACGTCATACTATATGAAAATAGAAATGTGTAACGTGCACATAAATATACAGAGCTGTGCCTAAATTTTAAACTGCTTACATACATGTCGAGGTCAACTTTAATTAATTATACATCATATGGCCAACATAATTACATCATCTAGGGCCTAGTCCATCATCAAAGCTACATAATAAGGCTCGTAGGTCACAAAACTGAATTCTGCTTGCTAACTTCGTCTTAAGACTCTTCGGACTGACTTTCTAAAAATGCTTTAAAAAACGTAAGCTACAACCTTTGTGAATAACAACAATACATGAACGTAAATACCATTAATTATTTTGTAGTATACATATCGTAATCAGTGTAAAACATGCGATTGAAATTTTATAAACTTGAAGCTCACGTAAATATGACATACATATCTTGAAAACATATCGCGAGCATAAACCTATCATAGCTTCTTGAAATCATGAGTATATTATAGGGTGTAACAACTCGGCATAACGTAGTGGCCATTAGGTCGGGTGGCTCTTTAGGCTAAAAAATCTCTATCGTACTGGATGGTCTTATTTCACATCCCCCATCCGTCTTAGGACTATCTGGCTTGACTAATGTCCCTCCAGAGAGGATCCCGAGTGTCACCATGCATACATACTTTAAACATGCTTTATTTTTTACATAAATTCATGCTAAGTATCAAAATCATTTCATAATTATGTCAAATCATTCATCCATGAATTTTTATACATAGTATAACAACATTTGCATACATTTAGAAAATATGTCATTCATATCATAACATATTCATTTAATGCATTAAAACGTGGAAAACATTTGAATTGTTACTCACTTGAGTTTCCATGATTAGGTGCTGCGTTGCGTGTTCCTACATATAAGGGATGTGAATATTAATTTCTATGTTCAATAATAAAGATAAAAGACTCGATGTAATATAAGTCTTAACTCGACCATAGGTGTTTTTATTCTAAGCCACGACTTATTAAACATGGTCTCAAGTCCTCAATGATTAGGCTAAATACTTAATATACTTTGGACATAATTAAAATGTCCTAGGGAAAAAGGACAAAACTGTCTGAAAATTTGCTTAGAGTTCGAACGCTGAAATCAAGGCTAGAATTGGCGTTCGAACGCTAAGGCAAAATATTTGGTT
Source organism: Actinidia arguta var. hypoleuca (assembly GCA_030159115.1). Taxonomy (NCBI): domain Eukaryota; kingdom Viridiplantae; phylum Streptophyta; class Magnoliopsida; order Ericales; family Actinidiaceae; genus Actinidia; species Actinidia arguta. Next base: position 13,899,327 of record BRYE01000008.1, read on the forward strand.
CTCATTCTCTATATGTTCAAACGCTGCATAGAGGCGTTCGAACGCTAAGGCAAAATATTTAATTTTTACTTTCTGTCCGTTCGAATACTGCACAGAGGTGTTCGAACGCTAAGACTAAATACCTAAGTTTTCCTTCTCTGTGCGTTCGAACGCTGGGTTTGGCGTTCGAACGTTGACTGCGAGCAGCAGTAGAAATAATGACTGAACTTTATATTTTCCTCCAAAACCCAACCAAATCAAACCCAATCTTTTCTGAGGCTTCTATGGTGTGAGGAACTACTTAAAGGGACTATATTAACTAAAATTTAAAGAAAACTAACCATTAACCCTAAGGGATCTAAGATCAAACTCAAAACAAACCCCTAACATGGTGGAATTTGGGATTTTTGCAAACCCACTTCAAATCTATAAAATTAAACTCTAATACATGCCATTTTTCTTAATTGAGACTCAATGGAGTCTCCAAAACTAAAACACATCTCACCTATCCATACACATGTTTACACATACGAGTTTAGGGATTTACCTCATTCTCCAAGCTCTCTCAAGCTTTCACAATAGTTTCTTTTAGCCCAAATTCAGTCCTTCAATCTTTATCCCTCTCTTCTTCCTTTCTCTTCTCTCTCTTTTCTCTTTCTCTCTCCCCGAATTTATGTGTGTATAGAATGGAGGTGTGAGTGTGGTGTATATTTGCTGAGACACATGTGAAATAATCTTTATCCCTCTTTTTAATCTAGTGATCCCTTTTATTTTTCATTTTATACTGTTAGCGTTCGAACGTTATTCTTATCGTTCGAACGCTAAGAAGAAAACGTGAAATGGAGATACTGAGAGCATGAAATCTACCACAGGCGGTAGCATTCGAACGCTTTTTTTAACGTTCGAACTGTAAGAAGGATTCTGGGTTAACTTTCAAACACCCCTTCTAGCGTTCGAATTCTAAGAACAAAACTGGGCAGAATGAAACTTAATAATTCAAGGATTCTTAATTTAAATTTTATTTCTCAAACTTAACACTTAGCCTCATTAGTCGGCATACGGGTTATAATTTATGTATCTAACGAATTTAAGGGATTTGGGGTGTTACAATTTGAAGCCTATTCAATAATTGCAAAACATTTATAATTACCAAAGCATTTCAATTCAACAATTATGCAATTTACCCCACTCGAGTAGCCATCAATTATTGAAACTTTATACAATTTAGCCTAAATATGAAATTATATACGTCTATCCATTTTAGCCCATTTGGCTAATATTTTAACTACTAATTTTAACTTTTAAATATATGTGGTTGCCATAACAATAAACGTGCTGTCGGCAACAATAATCACACGGTGTATCGAATGGAAAGAAGCCCAAGTTCATGAAATCATCCCGGTCGATTAATCGTAAGCTATTTTCACAACACTTTCGATGGAATTAAGAACGACGTATAGTATATATCTATTACAACAACCAAGATACCATTTGCTCACAACGTCTGCATAATAACACATTACAATCAATAAAACTATCTACATGGGGTAAAGGAACTCATTTTATTGAAGTTGTTATCCTTTTATACAAAATATAGATACCATTTGCTCACAAGGTTCGCATAATAACACGTTACAATCAACAAAACTATCTGCATGGGGTAATGGAACTCATTTAATTGAAGTTGTTATCCTTTTATACAAAATACTTCACCTTTAAGCTCGTTTAATTTCAAAATCTTCATCCTTTCACATTTACTGAACAATTTTCATCTTTCAGCGATTTTTTCCCTCAGTTCATCTTAAATAGGTGAATTAAGAAAATTTAAAAAATGGACATGATTTAAAGAAAAAAAATAATGCCAACTACCCAATAAGTAGTGGTTCCACTTATATAAGTGTGACAAGAGCATAAAATACATGGGATACTACAACTTTTAAATTTATCTTCACTTAAACTACTGATGGCGGTACTTAATAAGACCCTTAAAAATTAATATTTTTTGTTTTGTTTTTTGGGGCTTATCATGCCTTTTCAAATATGGTCCATATTTTACCTTTTACGACTAATCAATTTAAGATGAACAATTATATTTTATAAAAAAGGGCTAAAAATTTATAAAGCTCAATAAAAAAAAAAATGACGTCATAAAAAAAACTAGCCTAAAAGATAACCAAGGGAGAAAGTTGACGGCGTCATATGAAGGGTCTAAACTTGGGTGTAATAATGACTTTTTTTTTTATCTTCAAAATAAAAAGTAAATGCATTTTCTATTTTATATGTCTACAAACATCTCACAAGGGCAAACTGGGAAGTATCTAAATGTCTCCTACTAGTATCAACAACACGTCTGTCGTGCTCAATAACGGGGCATTAATGGAAGGGAGAAATGGATCCGACCAACTAAACCAGAAGGGATGTTAGTGTTAGTTTAGAAAGTTGAGGGAGGTCATAAAAATTTACACAAGGAAGAGAAGGAAAACAAAGTGGAAAAAATTTTAGATTAGTGAGAACTTCACGGAATTATATCAAGCTATTGGCCTAACGCAATGTAATAGTATTGGAGATGGAGCCTCTAAAATAATATCCAAGAGATGAAATCCAACTACTGGCCGAACAGTTTTACCTTTAACTAGACCTAGCACTTGTGTGTACACTCCATAATAACTACTAATGCTCCGTTTGGTATCAGTTTTTTTTTTTGATTTTTTTTGCTTAAAATAAGTTAAAAAATCAATTAGGATTGCCTTTTTTGCTTTTCTGTTTTTGCTTAGTTTCAACTAAAGTAAAGACAGAAAAGGAAAAAAGCCAAAAAATTTAACTTTTGGGTAGCAAACTTAAAAAAAACTTAACTTTTAAGTATTACTAAACGAAACTTAAGTAATAAATAGACAAGTGTATTGGAGCACAAATAACACCAATGGTCAACCACACCAGATTATTAGTGCTCCTACTACAATGAACACCAACTGTTCTTTTGGTTCAA
>BRYE01000008.1:13962291-13964791 GCA_030159115.1 Actinidia arguta var. hypoleuca
GCTGGTCAAATTTGGTCATGTACGGTCCACCCAATTACAATCTAGATCATTCCAATCGAAATGGAGCAATAAATTTGACCCAAATGAGCCAATTTCGCTATTTTATCATTTTGCTCCATAAATAAAAAAAATAGTCTATTACAGCCCTTAACATAAACCCAAGACCCCTTGAGCGGCTTGACATATCGGGATTTTGGCCCAAATGACCCATTTTGTCATTTTGCCCCATTTTGGATCTAATATCAGCAACTTATATCAATTTCAATCCTCCAAAAGGTTTACACCGGCTCATATTATAACGCCCAAGCCCTATTACAAGGCTTGGCACCAAAATCATGGCAACCCAACTCACTTTGGGCCCTTCTCGGCACTAAATCAGCATCATTTCGCATGAAGACAGATTGCCCAGCCTATTGCAGCAATTCACAACACTGGGAACAACTCAAAATCAATTTCAAACAGCTCAACTTCACAAGTCAAGGCCCCTCTAGGAGGTCCAACAACTCAATTATGAGAAACCTTCAGCATCAACCCAATTTTGAGCTATTTTGGACAACCAAACAGCAAAAAGTAACATATGTGAGCCATGCACAAGCTTACCCATACCTCATGCTACATAATTAATTTTAGGACCATTGGATTCCATCTATAGGCCAAAATAAAAAAAAAGAAGACCATTTTTGGCCAAAACCAACAACTTGTGGGCTAAGGCCCCACAAAGCAATCTGGTTCAGACTTGAAACATCTTTAACAGACTCAGCAAACCATGCAGAGCAAATGGCCTTTTAGCACAAAATCGGCCCATTTGGGCTCTATTCCATTCAAAATAAGGTAAAAAAGAGGGTAAATCTGGTCCTTATCTGATTCATTAAGTGGCCAGCTCACTTACCTAGGGATTTCTTAGGACAAGTAGTTTGGAGGGCACAAGAGTGTCCAAAGGTCCAAAATCAATACAACTGAATACCACTGGACAAAGAGTTAGTTGTCCTTTGACATCTTTTTTATCATATGATACTAGTTTTGGGCTGATCTTAATTTTGTATTGTTAAGCTCCCATTGACTTATTTCATTTTAGTCATCTCAACTCTTTTTACAGCTGCATTTGATTCCTAACACAATCCAAAAATTATCATTTATAAAAAGATGCCATTTTTCTTAAATAGTAGCAATTGTCTTTATGAGCATTTATTGCTCCTAATAGTTGTTATAACCTGATTAGCTCTCTCCCTATATATATATATATATATAACATTTCTCAACTATTAACAATTCTTGAACTCTGGAGAGCCTTACATGTCACCTCCATGACTTCCACGTGATTTGTAATTGTTTTTTAGCATGATCATCCAAATCCACTTAAGGATTCTAACGACTAGGAGTTGCATAATCCGCTAGTGCCACCCATTTTTACTCCCCCACCACCATTGCCACACACCAACGCCTTAACGTTGTGGTCACTCATTAACTAGCCACCGAAAGTTGGAATGACAAACAAATTTGGTGCCGCCACCATCCACCCTCCTCGCTGCAGTTGTGTATTCATTACCCCTTTGCCACTTTCGTGTTATCCATAACTTTCAACTTGACGTTTGGTAGCCCAACCTTGAAATTGCAACCACATCCACCATTGCCAAACACACTTAACAATGAATACACTGTTATCCACCGGAAAAACACATAACAAGATAGTAAGCGAGCGTACTATTTTTCCTTTTCACATACAAAAGAAGCATTTCCAAAGGTTGTAGATATTATGAATGTGAGGTCCGAATGACACATATGATCCGCAGCTTCTTTTGACTTGCGTGAAACCCACATACGACATACTCAAATCTTCTAAAATCATGGATCTATCACAAACAAAAGGGAATTTGTGATATTTGGTTTTATTGTATCTATGTCGATATATATTAAATACATATGGAGCTCTCAATTGTATACTATGAATGTATCTATATCTTGGTAAAGAAACCAAACCAAACCATGATTCTATCCTCGTATTTAATATTGAATGAATTCATTGTTGAAAATGATGGTAACTAGTTGGTAACTTAAGGGAGGCAGACCGCGGTTGTGATTAAGCTTTAGGTGCCCATTTGAAAATGGGTAGCGGATTATGAATAGTTAGAGAGTTTTGAGTATTGGGTCAAACGATGGTGATCCAGGTTTAGTGCATGGCAATGTGGGTAAGAAATAATAAATTTAAAATATAAGGGAATATTTGTTTTCAAAAAGCCATTATAGTCACCACTTAGTCTGAGTATTGACTCGTGATTTGCATCTCCCATCAATTTTATCAGATATATTGGTTACGCGCGAAGCATAGAGTATAGAATACTAGTTTCTAAATGAGAGGGAACTAATTTGCACATAAACCAAACCATAAGGGGTAAAGTGAAATTTTCCCTAAATAAAGACAACATATAAACCTTCCTCTCAAGGGCCTTCTCATGTTAATGAAAGGGGAGTCCTGTCCCCTAACGCTGGAATTGGGGTCGTA
>BRYE01000008.1:14002291-14008214 GCA_030159115.1 Actinidia arguta var. hypoleuca
CTAACACTCCCCCGCACGTGCATCCCGGATGCACGTGGAGATGAGGACAACAACGAAGGAAACAGAAACGACCAAGCAAAAACTTGGCCCACACGAGAGCCACCCAAGACCTAGCTCTGATACCATATTAGAGAGGATCGATGCGTCCAACCTAAAACCAATTGGCACTAGGTGGAGTAGCTTTTACATTATATATATTAAGCTTGTGTAGCTTAAGTAAGCGATGTAGGATTAACACTTCTAACAATACACTTGATGCCTCAAGTTGAAAAGAATGGAAGAAGAATTGTTGTATATTTCCACTATCAATATTCTGTATTTATACACAAAATAAGTAAAATAAAAATAAAATAAAATCAATCTAGGCTAAGAATTAGGGAACTAAATAAAAAAAAAAATCAAGGAAAACATTCTAGGAATATCCTAGAATATTTCCTATTTCCAACACCTCAAAATGTGTCTTGTGCTCAATTATTCAAATACCAAATAATCATATGCAGAGCATGGATACATCTTATCAAACATTCATTCAGATTATAGTAAAGTAACCACAAGAATGTAAACAAGATGAACAATTGCACACCCGTTGGGCATACATCCTCACCAGACTCATCTTGCCGAACTTATCCACTAAACCAACAGGCATTTTCAATAGGTTCGCCCAAAAACTTTACTTCCATCGACCAAGGAGTTTTCACTAGGTCTATCCACAACCTTTATAACACACAATCAACAACTACAAATAGGCTGAACTGAAAACCAACAACAATGAATATACATTTTTTTATCAATTAACCTAAGGAAAGGCACCTTGAGCTCCTAAGGTGTCTTAATGTTAGAAAAGTGCAGGTGTGTTTGATGGCAATAGTATAAACAACAAAGTATAACACTTGTATGAGAAAGTATACCTTCAAAGTAAGAACTCCAGAACCTCTAAGTACTACTGATGTTTGTAGGTTTCACTAGTTAACTCTCACTCACAGCAGGGCTGTAAAATCTTAGGAAGGTGATAAAAGAATATAAAATATGTTCAGACACTTAGATTCATCGTAAAATACCAAATGCGGGGCTTTTGTATTTATAGTAAGCCTTCTAATAGCTATTTTAGAGGCTAGTTTTTATTTTTTATTTTTCCAAGTTTGGGCGACCAAACTTGTGTCTTAGTCAAACACAATGCAACGTTGACCGACCAAGCTGCAAGTTGCAAAATCACTTGCAAGATCCAGGTGATAATTATACCCAATCAATAACATTAAGAAACTCCACACCGTTGATCTTCAAAGCTGTCTATTATAATCTTTAAGATACTTGGCCAATCTTCACTAGCAGTGTCAATCCACATGCAAGTGGATATCACTCTATGAATGCACAATCACCAAGGGCTTAGCACCCAATGCTTACACTAACTGTCAAAAACAGTAGAGATAACATTAACTGTGCAAATTGTATCTGTCAAAGAAAAAAGAGAATATGCCATGAAGCTCAATCGGTTCTACTACAGTATACATGACTGTTGCAACCTATTTATAACAAAGCAAACCTTGGCATATAAGGAGACCAAATTCTACTGAATTCTGGTCAATATATGCAAAGGAACATGCATACCAAGAGCATGTTTCGAACAGAACGCACACTGACTGAAGATCTACATCACTCAAATGAACACTCTTGTCGGAAAAACTAGACGTGCATTTAAATGTTAGGAGTTCTATTCAGAAGTTGATAAATATATCCCCAACCCCCCCGGGGCAACATGCTATTCCCATTCCCCAAATCGAAAATATACTTGCAAAAAAGACACTCTTCCTCAAAAAATGAAGCAGAAACAATGGAATTTGAATTCAACTAGATAAATGTTGCAATACGTGTTTGTTCAAAATTAGAAAATCCACATCCTAAAGAATTCATGATTATATCTAATGGTCAAAACGTTTCCCTCTCCATTCTGTGAATACATTTTTACTTCATTTTCTTTTCATGACATTAATATGGCATTATATCATTCCAAATAGGAATAACAATGGAATCTATAACTAGCTCATTCACTGTGACATTACTAACACTAAGTCCTCCTTGCCTAAATTCTTTTGAGGGAAAAAAAACATGCTGGTTCCAGGGAATTTGTTACTAGAAAGGGTTCACTGTCTTAGAACAGTTACATGTGGAGTTCAAACAAACACCCCCACCTCCAGGGAACCCAAAAAATAATAAAATAGGAGTGGAAGAGTATACATGTTCATTGATACAGTATCAAATTGTCGAAACGATACAAAAAAGGCACTACACATGACAGCCCAAAAAAAGAAAAGAAATTATTATTATGGTTATTGTTAAACTATCCTCAAAGAATCAATCTCTCATTGGGCTATTACAATGACTAAACATGATTCTTTGAATGATTAAAAAGAAGAAGATATATTCCAACTGAAAAGGCAAGACTTCAAATCAGTCTTGTCAAAATCGTACAATACGCCAAAGTTGTAAAAGGTGCGCTTAGGCCTGTGCTTAAGTCCAAGGCAGACGGGAGTGCATGTTGAGCTACTTAGGCTCACTAAGGAGAGGCCCCTTCAATAAGCCGAAGCCGTAGCCGTAGCCGTAGGTGACGCTCGTGAAGCACGTGCTTAAGCATGAGGCATGAGGCACGAGGCACGAGCATATTGCGCCTTTGTGAGATTTCTAATTTTTTGTTTTTATTGACATATCCATTGATTTTATGTAATGTCATTGACTTTTTTGTTTGCATTGCTACTGGTAATTAAATCTTGTGCTGATATTTTTTGTATGCATAGCTACAAGCTCTTAATTCGATATTGTAAAATTTAAGTGGTTGAGCCACAATTTCTTTAAAAGAAAAATCCCTAATTTTGTTGGATATTTTTGTTTTTATAGAAATTGACTATGCAGTGTAGTTCTAAAAAAATGTTTCTTTACCAATATTGACCCTCAAATTATTTGTCTATGTACATCATATATGTTTCCTCGACAACCCGGACCTAGCGTCAATGAAGCCTGCTCCTAGCCTTGCGCCTAGGCCCGAAGAGACATTTGGAGCCTCGATGCGCCTCTCACCTCTAAAAACTATGCAATTTGAGATTATGTATTCTTCTATTTGTACCATATCATATGCAAATAGGTAAGATTCATATAGTTGTGCCATTCAAAATTTGGATCGCGTGATATATTTTTGTATCGTACAATTCTGATATGTATGGAGATTAACACGTATTGTACAATTAATAAGTCAAACATTCTAATCTTCAAAGTCTCCTTCCTTTTCACATGTAGCATCTTGTATTGTTTTCATAGTCACATGGAATTCATAGATCATCCCTCCGCCATCAATAAGGAGAGAGAAACAAAGAGTTCAGAGATAGCACTAGAGAGATGGGATGACAGTGATCCTTATGTTGTGGCTATATCAAGAGCTAAGAGGAGACTTATATCTATCATGTGCCATGGAACTCTGGATGAAGAAACCGAGGATGATGAGATCTGAGTTGATGGAGATTTGCTGTTTTGAATTTTGAAAGAAAGAAAGATGGCTATTATGTTGTCCTCTGTGATGCACATGAAATCCAAAATGGCCAAATCAGACTGTTTGATTTTAAAATACCTCATTAATTTAATATTGAGATATGAGCACAAGGGCCAATTTGCACCTCCAAATAAAAACACATTACTCTTAGCCATACTTATTACAAGATTCAAATGTAGTCTTATTAGTTGTCAAGTTAGGCCTATCTCGGAAAAATTATCCGTTCCTTTTTATATTTTATTTGATATTAATTCCAATATTTTGTATAGGATATATGGGTTATTAATGAATACAATTGTCTACCTTTTCAGAACATAATTTATTTTCTAGTTCAGTTGAGCCATAACTTTATTATGTATTCTTGCAATATATTGTCTTCATCTTAAGATTTTTACTTCTTTAGAATCAGCTATTGACACAACAGTGGTTTTTTTTTTTGGTCTTTAGTCTTTAGAATAACTTCATATTATAAAGGGGTGGGGGTTATAGGGGCAGGGATTGGAATCCTGCCATGAGCTGTAGATTAGTGATGCCCTACTGCTGTGGTGCTCCTTTAGCTCATATGGTACATAATATGTGGCAACATAGGATAGATAAAAGACAGACAAAGTTGCACTATACATATTTTCATTCAACAACACTGCTACAAATAATGAAATGAGAAGGTCGTACGAGTTAGACCATGAGGCATTCCACACTCACCTTCCCAGTTTTAGCATCCACCACGGTTGAAATCTGAAGACGGGGCTTTGCAATTCCTCTGAGATAATCACATTCCTACAAGGCAATAAAGTCTCATTTACAAATATAACTTAACAGCAACCACAAACTAATTTTTTTTCCTCTTTCAACAATAAAACACAAATCTTGCAATTTTTATCAGAAGTTGACATGCATTGAAAGACAAATCTGATACAGTATCTTTTTCAATAACTTCAAAAATACCACCTTATGCAAAAGATAGCAAAAAGTATAATCCTGACCTTTTAACTATCAAGGTTGACCAGGAACCAAATCTTTTTTTATTTGGCAGGCAAGCCTCGTACAATTTTGAAATGTGAAGGAAATGAGGACTGACAAAGTCTCGGGCTACCTCAAACCAACTACATAGTAAAATATAATAAACCTACCTCTATAGAGATTTCCGTTCTTAAAACCTGGCCGATTTAGCAATTTTCTAAAGCTGGTAGTAAAAAAACACTTACTTTTCACATGCTTTTGACCAATGAGATTGTTAAATTAAAATATATACAGCTGATGTTTCTAGATTTTAAACTTGAAGTATTTAATCCCACATTGAGCTACTCGTCATTTCTGTGGTTAATTATCATCCAAACATTGTTAACTCACGTTCTTGGGTAATCATAGAATTGTGGGGGTGGGGTGGGGTGGATAAAGTTCAGTAACAATATGCCACCGCATGAATACAGTAACTGAAAAGCCTTTTATAGTTAACATAACATCTAAAACACTTCCTCTTACACGTGTGTTGTCTGAAGAAAATAAAACGTCACCTTTTAATATACTGAACATGTTTTTTTTTTGCCTGCCAAATAAAGTTACAGCATGATCAAAACCATATAAAACCTGCATATGTGGCACCAATGCCGCAAACGAAATTTATGGATTTACACAATTTTTAATGTAAGGACAAAGACTAGATCTTTTTACTGTGTTACTGGAATTCTGAAAAGAATAGAAGACTATCTTTTATGATATGAACAGAGTTTTTTTTTCTGGTCGGACGAATAAAGTTAGAGCATGATCAATATGGATACAAAATTTATATCTGGGCGGCACTAATGCCACAAATGAAATTGATAGATCCACACTATTTTTACTGTGACCGGAAGACTAGTCTTAAAACTGGTAGACACAACCTTCATTTTCCCTCTCTACCCTTCAACTTTTTTTTCTGACTCTATGTAACAGTCTGTGTTTAACTATCTCTATATCATTCTCCTGTTACCTATCTCGCAACCCATCAATGTAAATCAATCTAACTGATCTCTCTTAATTCTTTAAATGTGTGTGTGGATTTTAAAATCTGTGTATAGTTTTTTCGATATTCTAACTGATTTCTCTTATTTCTTCAAATACGGATGTCGTTACTAGAGGATTTGTTTCAGAATGCTTACAAGTTCTTCTATTTTTCAGCTGTTTATTTTATCAGTTTTCAGCTTCCAGTTTGCTCAGCGTTCTTTGTGCCAAGTTATCTCAACTTTAGTCACAAGAAGTTTTATGGCCACCAGAATGAAGGCCATCGGTAACGAACAAAAGAACTAAAATTAATAGATGAAATCCCTTTAAACATTAATGTGATCTGTTTCAACTAGAGTTATCCACCATGAAACCTTAAGAACTTCATATGTGGGACCCCCATCCCTC
>BRYE01000008.1:14013314-14025814 GCA_030159115.1 Actinidia arguta var. hypoleuca
GCCCTCGTGGGTATCCGATCATCTTGGAGAAGGTTTGTCATTTATTACTGACGAAGTAAGACAATCTCCCAGATCGCTAATGGAAGACCCATCCGCTCTTGAGGTCGCCCTTTTAGGTGATGTTCACCCTTCCGTAGGAAAAGAACATAACATTATGACTCCCGAGGAACTAGACTTGCTCAGGGAGACTTATTCCTTTCCTCAAGGTGTACAACTCAGACTTCCTGAGGAGAATGAAACTATTCTTTCTACCCGCCCTGGCGAGGTAGCCTTTTACGAGGCCGCCTTTCCTGCTGGTCTTCGTTTTCCCATTCCTTCTATAGTTAGGTTAATTTTATTATTTTATAAGATCTGTCCTGCTCAGCTCGTCCCAAACGCGTGGCGAAGTATCGCTGGCGCCTTGTCGTTGTGGCGAGTACATAAATACTCAATGACTCTTTCCAAGTTTAGGAACATTTTTTCCCTTAATAATAACCCTAAACCGGACCAAGGGTGGCTTTACTTCAAGGCGAGATACAAGAAAACCATCCTCGGAGGATACCCCAACAACGTGAAGGGGTGGAAAAGCAAATTCTTCTTCGCCTCTGGGGATAGCTGGGAGCTCTTTGACGAGGAACCTCGAGAGGGAGTGCTAAGGGTTCCGAGGTCATGGAATGTTCCAGGAGCTCTTTGACGAGGAACCTCGAGAGGGAGTGCTAAGGGTTCCGAGGTCATGGAATGTTCCAGGTCGATTTTAATTCTGCCAATAATTTTGGTATATTTATTAATAAGATTGGAATTAACATGGGTATCTCTTCAGATAAACGCTGCAATGATTTGCCTACGTTGCTCGGGTACGAGTAGGATTTTTTTGACGAAATTTCACAATCGGTGTCGGAACGTGGGGTCCCCATGCTTCTTAAAACCAAGGCATTTCGTTGGGTTTTTTGCTCTTCTGGTTCTATGGCATCAGGGATGGAGGGTGAGCAGTCGTGCACGTCATCGACGTCGGGTGAAGCGGGTGAGTCCCGCTCTTCCCGTGGTGAATACCTTCAAGGCGGCTACCCCTGAGAGGACTCAATAGAATACCTAGGGACTGTTTAGGAAGGAATTGAGGAGGATTGTACCTCATATTCCTGACCTGACTTTGTTAAGATGGTCGGGGGAAAAATTCAAGACCCTATCTTAGAATTTTGTTCGGCTTTGGGATCGAGTTCGGACTCAACATCGGAATCTTGGTCGAATTTCGAGCTATCCCCCGAGCTTAAATCGGATAGTATAAATTCTTACTATTCTTATTGGTTATTCTTTATATGTCTGATTTTTTTTTACAGCTATGTTAAAGAGGATCAGCCTGAAGAAGCTCAGCAAAAGGGTGGAAAAAGCCAAAGGCGAGAGCTCGGCTAAAAAATCCGCTCCCGTTAAGGGAGTGGTGATTGGCGAGAAGCGCCCTATGGAAGAACCTCCCACCTCGCCGAGCAAGAAGGCGAAGTCCGGGGATGATTCCAAAGGAAAAGGACAAGCCCCAACTCCTGAATCCAAAAAAAACTTTGGTCCGGCAGGCCATCCTGGGGCCACTACCTCTTTTAGACCTGGGGAGGGGAGCTCGCCCTCGTTGGGTACTGCCCTTGGTCCAAGGGCCTCCATTCTGGGGAGCCCTTCCGTGGCCGAGAAGATCCTCCGAAGAGTAATCCCTCCGACAGATCAAGAAAAGGTAGGGCAACTCACTTTGGACCTGACTGCTTCAAAGTTTTTTCAAGCTCTCGGCTAGGTATTATTTCGATACTAAATTTCATTTGTTTTATCCTTGTTAAACATGGTCAGTTTGATCTGATAAGATTTGTTTGTAGCAGGCGCTTGTGTTCGGATCTTCATTGGCGGTGAAAAGCAGGGAGACCATTGAGGAGGCATCCCTTCAATAGGGGCGAGCTACATCTTTGGATACTGAAGTTTCCCATCTCCAGAAGCTATTTGCCGATCTGGAGCAGCAACTGGCCGAGGCGCGAGCTCGAGAGCAGCAGGTCGGCAATGAGTTCGCCAAATTAAAGGATGAAAGGGAAACCCTCGCCGATAGTCTGGGAAAGGCTGGGACTCTGGTTGCGGATTTGAGGAAAAGGGTTGACCGCTCTGGAAAATTGGCTGTTGAGGAGTTTAAATCCTCGTCGAATTTCTCCGAGGCTGTTGAAAGTGCTTCCTCGAAGTATTTTGGCGAAGGGTTTGATTTTTGCAAACGACAGCTTCACCACCATCATCCCGACCTTGCCATAGACTTGGAGGAGATGCGTCTCGATCTTGACCTGCTCGCTGAAGAGGACGAGGAAGCAGAAGAGGAGAGAGGTGAGGAAACTATTGAAAAAGGAGATGCGAATCCTCAGGGCGACGCAAATCCTCAAGGCGGCAAAAACCCTCCCCCTTTATCATAATGTAATTTGAATGTAAATGTCATGATTCCTTTCTTTGTAATTTCACGTTAAATGAATATTACCTTTAATTTTGGCAATTTTGGCGATGTGAACCACTTTAGTTCTGGTGTACTTTCTTAGTTTTTTTAAATATTGGCGACCTTGGATAGGCGATCAAGATGCCTCCATCTTACGATGAACTGGCGATCAAGATGCCCCCGTTATTTTACAATGAACTGGCATTCTTGAATTGGCGATCACGATGCCTCAATCGTTTTATAATGACCTAACATTCTTGAATTGGCGATCAAGATGCCTCTGTCATTGAACTGGCATTCTTGAATTGGCGATCAAGATGCCTCGATCATTGAACTGGCATTCTTGATTTGGCGATCAAGATGCCTCGCATTCTTGAATTGGCGATCAAGAAGCCTCCATCTTACAATGAACTGGCGATCTTGATTTGGCGATAAGGATGCCCCCGTCATTTTATAATGAACTGGTATTCTTGATTTAGCGATCAAGATTCCTCCGTCATTGAACTGGCATTCTTGAATCGGCGATCAAGATGCCTCCTTCCGATGAACTGGCGATCTTGATTTGGCGATCAAGATGCCTCGCATTCTTGAATTGGCGATCAAGATGCCTCCATCTTATAATGAACTGGCGATCAAGATGCCCTCGTCATTTTACAATGAACTGGCATTCTTGATTTGGCGATCAAGATTCCTCCGTCATTGAACTGGCATTCTTGAATTGGCGATCAAGATTCCTCCGTCATTGAACTGGCATTCTTGATTTGGCGATCAAGATTCCTTCGTCATTGAACTGGCATTCTCGATTTGGTGATCAAGATGCCTCCGTTATTGACCTGGCATTCTTGAATTGGCGATCAAGATGCCTCCATCTTACGAAGAACTGGCGATCTTGATTTGGGGATCAAGATGCCCCCGTCATTTTACAATGAACTGGGATTCTTGATTCGGCGATCAAGATTCCTCCGTCATTGAACTGGCATTTTTGAATTGGCGATCAAGATGCCTCCTTTCGATAAACTGGCGATCTTGATTTGGCGATCAAGATGCCTCGCATTCTTGAATTGGCGATCAAGATGCCTCCATCTTACGATGAACTGGCGATCTTGATTTGGCGATCAAGATGCCCCCGTCATTTTACAATGAACTGGCATTCTTTAATTGACTATCAAGATGCCTCCGTCGTTTTACAACGATCTGGCATTTTTGAATTGGCGATCAAGATGCCTCTATCATTGAACTGGCATTCTTGATTTGGCGATCAAGATGCCTCCATCTTACGATGAACTGGCGATCTTGATTTGGCGATCAAGATGCCCCTGTCATTTTACAATGAACTGGCATTCTTGAATTGACGATCAAGATGCCTCCATCGTTTTACAATGATCTGGCATTCTTGAATTGGCGATCAAGATGCCTCTGTCATTGAACTGGCATTCTCGATTTGGCGATCAAGATGTCTCCATCATTGACCTGGCATTCTTGAATTGGCGATCAAGATGCCTCCATCTTACGATGAACTGGCGATCAAGATGCCCTCGTCATTTTACAATGAACTGGCATTCCTGATTTGGCGATCAAGATTCCTCCGTCATTGAACTGACATTCTTGAATTGGCGATCAAGATGCCTCCGTCATTTTATAATGAACTGACAATCTTGAATTGGCGATCAAGATGCCTCCGTCATCTTATGATGAATTGGAAATCTTGAATTAGCGATCAAGATGCCTCCGTTATTGACCTGGTATTCTTGAATTGGCAATCAAGATGCCTCCATCTTTACGATGAACTGGCGATCTTGATTTGGCGATCAAGATGCCCCCGTCATTTTACAATGAACTAGCATTATTGAATTGGTGATCAAGATGCCTCCGTCATTGAATTGGCATTCTTGAATTGGCGATCAAGATGCCTCTTTCATCTTACGATGAACTGGCAATCTTGAATTGGCGATCAAGATGCCTCCGTCATTGAACTGGCATTCTTGAATTGGCGATCAAGATGCCTCCGTCATTTTACAATGAACTGAAAATCTTGAATAGGCGATTTCCATCCTGCAATGACTGAAATAAACTGGAGAAATTTTATTACTTGAAATAATCTGGGAATCATTACAATTATTTTGCCCAGTCGAGCTGACTGAACGTCATTGAAAATATTTTTTTAGATGCTCAGCGTTCCAAGGATGGAAGAGTGTCTTCCCGTTCATATCTTCTAGCCAATAAGTCCCCGGTCTAGATACCCTAATGACCTTATAAGGGCCTTCCCATGTTGGGCCTAGTTTTCCTGAGTTTGGCTCTTTAGTTGATAGGGTAACTTTTCGTAGAACTAGGTCGCCGTGTAAGAATGACCTGTATTTGACTCTCTGATTGAAATATTTGGCGACTTGATGTTTATAAGCTGCTTGGCGTATGCTTGCTTGTTCTTGTTTCTCATCAAGGAGGTCGAGGTTGAGTCTTGGCTTGCCTTCGTTGCTATCTTTGTCGTAGTTTGAAGTCCTAAAACTCGGCATTCCGATCTCGACGGGTATCACCGATTCAGTTCCGTAAACCATGGAATAAGGCGTTTCACCAGTAGGAATCTTGCTAGTCGTGTGATATGCCCATAATATGCTCGGTAGGTCTTCTACCCATTCACCTTTGGATTTCTCCAATCTTCTTTTCAAATTTCTCAGGATGGTTCTATTAGTAACTTCCACTTGGCCATTGGCTTGAGGGTGACCAGGCGAGGAGAAGTGATGTGATATGGCGAGATTCGAGCAAAATTGTCTGAATCCATCGTTGTCGAATTGTCTGGCGTTGTCCGAGATTAGAACTTTGGGAATTCCAAACCGGCAGACGATACCCTTCCAAATAAAATTCTTCGTATTCTTCTTAGTGATTTTGGCTAACGGTTCAGCTTCCACCCATTTTGTGAAGTAATCAATGGCAACGATCAAGAACTTTCTTTGTAATAGAGCTTGAGGCAAAGGTCCCTGTATGTCTATCCCCCATTGGGCGAATGGTCATGGGCTGGTAATTGGCACCATATCAGTATGGGAAAGGTGGTTAGATGGTGTGAACATCTGGCATTTGTCGCATTCCCTGGTGTATGTTGTTGCATCTTGTCCCATTTGGGGCCAGAAGTAGCCTTGGCGAATTGCGTTTTGTACCAGTGACCTTGCCCCTGAATGATTTTCGGAGATGCCTTCATGGATTTCCCTCATCACATAATTGGCTTCATCAGGTTGGAGACATTTTAGGAGAGGACCAGAGAAATATCGTTTATATAAAATCCCATGAAGCAGGCAGAACCTTGTAGATCTATAGCGGATTCGGCGAGCTTGAAGTTTATCTGTTGGTAGTGTGCCGTTCTGAAGGTAGGTGATGATCTCATCCATCCATGTTAGGTCCATTTCTGTTAGACAGACGGGTTTGGCGACCTTAATACTTGGTTTGGATAGAAATTCCAGGGTTATACTTCTGTCTGATATGAAATCAAAAGTTGAAGCAAGATTGGCTAGGGCTCTCTGGGGATTTGTTGAATGGTGAAACTTTTGATTTTCTGAGTTAAGCTTTTGACTTCTTCTAAATAAGCTGCCATCCGTACGTCCTTGGCGAGATAATCTCCCTGAACTTGGTTTGTCACTAGTTGTGAATCACTGTAAGCATCAATTGATTCGACTCTCAATCTGATGGCGACCCGTAATTCGGCGAGGAATGCTTCGTACTCGGCTTTGTTGTTGGTGACTTTAAACCCAATCCGTATAGCATATTCCATATGTTCACCTGCCGGGGTTTGGAGAACAAGCCCTGCACCGCATCCGTGTTGATTGGTAGACCCATCTACAAACAACTTCCATTTCTCAAGCTCTTCACCCGAGCTGCTGAGGTCTTTGTCTGAGCTGCCGAGGTTCTCTGTCTCCGAGAGGACATCTAGATCGATTTTATAAGTGAATTCAGCCAGGAAGTCTGCTGAGGTCCTTGGTTTGTAGTCAATATGGAATTCGCTCAACTCGATGGACCATTTCAGGAGTCTCCCCGAGGTATCTGGTCATTGGAGAATCTGCTTCAACGGTTGATCAGTCAGCACGGTGATGGGGTGGGCTTGAAAATAATGGCGAAGTTTTCTGGTGGCGATCAGAAGGGCATAGGCGAGCTTCTCAATCATTATGTATCTGATCTCAACACCCATCAATACTTTACCAACATAATATACCGATTTCTGAACTCAGTCCACTTCTCGGACGAGCACGGCACTTACTGTTGTTGGCGAAATGGAGAGGTATACGAATAGTTCTTCACCTGTGGTCGGCACCACAAGCAGAGGAGGTGATCCCAGATACTTTTTGAGCTGTTGAAACGCTTCCTCCGATTCTTTCGTCCACTGAAAATTTTGATTTTTCCTTAGGGTTTTGAAGAATGGTAAACATTTGTCCGCCGATTTGAAAACAAACCGGTTAAGGGCGGCAATTCACCCAGTTAGCTGCTGAACTTCATGGACATTTCTGGGCGAGCTCATTCTGAGTAGAGCCTGAATCTGGTATGGATTTGCTTCAATCCCTCGTTTGGTTACCAAGAATCCTAAGAATTTACCGGACGATACGCCAAAGATGCATTTGGAAGGATTTAACATCATCCGGTGTTCTCTTAGAGTGTTGAAAGCTTCTTCAAGGTGGGCGATGTGGTTATCCGCTTCGAGGCTCTTGACGAGCATGTCATCTATGTAAACTTCCATGGTCTTTCCAATCAGCTCTTCGAACATCTTATTCACTAATCTTTAATATGTAGCCTCGGCATTTTTGAGACCAAATGGCATGACCTTGTAGCAATACAATCCTCGTTCCGTGATAAATGAGATTTTTTCTATGTCGGGGGAGAACATCTTGATCTAGTGATACCCCGAGAAGGCATTTATGAAGCTAAGAAGCTCGTGCTTAGATGTGGCGTCGACTATTAAATTAATTTTTGGCAGCGAAAAACTGTCTTTTGGGCACGCCTTATTGAGATCAGTATAGTCAACGCATACTCTCCACTTCCCTCCCTTTTTAGGGGTGACGCCGACATTGGCCAACCATTCTGGGTAATGGGCTTCCTTGATAACCTTAGCTTTGATGAGTTTGGTAACCTCCTCGTCAATAACTCTCAGTCGCTCGGTGGCGAATTTCCTTCTCTTCTGGCGAACTGGAGGATTTCCTGGATTGATATGTAACTTATGCATGGCGACTTGGGGATCAATACCCGGGACGTCGCCTTGTGACCAGGGAAAAATATCAAAGTTTCTTTTTAAGAATTCCACTAAAGCACTGCGCAATTCATTGGTAAGTTCTGTTCTGATCATAACGTGGCGATCAAGATGTTCCGGATGTATGGAGTTCGGGGTAGTCTCTTCAAGGGGGTTGGTGTTTTCAATTTCTCGGGGATCTATCAAGATAACCTGTTCCACCTCGTCCCTCAGAGATTCTATCTCGCCATCGTTGGTCGGTAATTTCTATTGGGTATTCGGTGCTGGGGAGGTTTCGATCTTCATAGCCGAAATAAAATATTGTCTGGCCACTTTCTGGTTGCCCCGCACCTCGCCCACGCCTGCTGAAGTGGGAAACTTCATTTTTAGGTGGTAGGTTGAGGTGATCGCCCTAGTCCTGCCCAGAGTCGGGCGACCTAAAATGGCATTATAGGGGGAAGGGCAATCTACCACGATGAAGTCCTGCCAAACGGTAGTTTGGCGAGGTTCTGTTCCTAAAGTAACAGGCAACTTAACCCATCCCAGCGGATGAGTCACATTTCCTTCGAATCCCACTAAAAGTGTCAGGAAGGGATGTAATTTATCAAGCCCTATTTTCATCTTGTCGAACGCCGATATGAACAGGATGTCAGCCGAGCTACCATTATCGACCAAGATTATTTGTACGGTAAAATTGGCGATGATGGCTACAATGACCAAGGTGTCGTCATGAGGCAAGTGTAGACCTCTCAAGTCATCATTATTGAAGGTGATTGGCGGGTGAATATCGGCCATTGGCGACGAATGGTTAAAAACTTCTTCAGGTAGCCTGCCAGCACTTCTGGCGTGCCTCTTTCTAGATGAATTCGAACTTCCTCCTGATCCAAATCCACCGTGGATTACTTGTATGTCTCCAGCAGTAGGTCAGTTGTCGCCGTATCTTCTTTCTGGTGAATTGGGGGAAGGACGATCACCAACATACTTTCTCAGATACTCTCATTTGATGAGGTCGGCTATTTGCTCCTTTAGGTGAAAACAGTCTTCTGTGTTATGGCCATGATCTCGATGAAACTCGCAATATTTGTTCTTATTTCTCTTTCGGGGATCAATTTTGATTTTCGAGGGCCACTTTACGAACTCTTCATGCTTAATCTTTGTGAGAACTTGGGCAATAGGAGCATTAAGTGGGGTTAACACCAATTCTGTGCTGCGAGGTAGGGTACGAGGTCGCCTGTCATTGGTCTGCCTCGAGTCTTGATTAGGCTCTTTGCTCCTCCATTCATCGTCCCTATAATCAGATTGCCTTGTATCAGACTCTTTTCTTTTATGGTCATCTTTTCCTCTTCACCTTCGTTTGGCTTTGGCCAATTCCTTCGCGGCGATGTATTTATCAGCTTTACTTTGGAGAATAGACAATGTCTCCGGAACATTCTTGGACAGAGAATCGAATAAGGGACCTAGGCAAAGTCCTTCCATCATCGCCATGACGACTACTTTGTCGCTGGGATCTTCAACCTCTAATATGGCCTGGTTAAATCGTTTCACATAATCCTTCAGGTTCTCCGTTTTCTTCTGGTGGATAGTGAAAAGGTGGGATGCATTTTTCTGCCTGATCTTGTAGCTCATAAAATTGGCGACGAAAAGCCTACTCAGATCACCAAATGAATCGATGGTTCCAGGAGATAACTTCTGGAACCACGACCTTGCTGAACCCTTCAGTGTAACAGAAAAGGCTTTGCACATAACTTTATTTGAGTATCCTTGGAGATACATTAGATTTTTATAAGAATCTAGGTGATTCATAGGATCTGTTTTGCCCTCATAGATCCCGAGCTGAGTAGGTAGTTTAAATCTGGATGACACCTTGACCCTCATTATTCTTTGGGTGAAAGGTGGTTCAGTTTGTCTAATCAAAGCGTCTACGGTTATCGGGACACTGATCCCCGTGTTGATGGCGTTTAAGCGGGCGTCCAGATCCATAATCTTCTGAGAGGTGGATATATCTTGGCGTCCTAGTTCTTGATGTACCCGACGAGGAGACCTACCACGCCTTACCTCTTCGCTTTCCAGCCCTGGTGTCTTGCTGGATGATGATTCTAGTGATGGGTTCCTTTCTCGTCGAGGGCAAGGACTAGGGGACTGACGGCGCTTGTCTTGCCCGGTGGTATGGTGACTTTGAGATTCATTCCTTGATAGAAGAGAACGACGAGGAGCTGGAAGAGGGGGTAGACGATTATTTGCGGTGAGGTGCTGTATGAGGAGGGCATTATTTTCGTTCATGATTCTCATTTGTTCGGTCATCCCGCGTATCTCATGATGAAAACCCTCTAGATCTGGAGCTTGGCTAGCATTAGCCATCGGACGGGCTCTGTTATCTAGAGGGCTGCTGGTGCTTGGTCTGGATAATAATCGGTTGTGCAGGTGCATAGGATAAACAGAACTATCTTTCCCACAGACGGCGCCAAACTATTGTGGTAAAAATCTGGGAGAGCAACCAACAGTCAGAATTGCTCCACGGCCTTGGCATTGGACCTTGGCTAAAGCTAGGGCGATCTGTGTAGCAATGAACAAACGTGATTGGCCGGGGTGAGACCGCTCAAAACCCCTCCGACGTATGAATCAGACTAAGACGATCAGGAGATAAATTAAGGCAGTATAGAGAGCACGACAATAAGTGTGTGTGATGCCTGTGTTGAGCGTACCTCTTTAGTTATGGGAAAGTGGCCTTTATATAGACGGAGCAATGAGCCGTGTCTATTAATCCTGGCAATTTTCTCAGA
This sequence comes from Actinidia arguta var. hypoleuca, assembly GCA_030159115.1. Classification (NCBI taxonomy): domain Eukaryota; kingdom Viridiplantae; phylum Streptophyta; class Magnoliopsida; order Ericales; family Actinidiaceae; genus Actinidia; species Actinidia arguta. Next base: position 14,023,714 of record BRYE01000008.1, read on the forward strand.
AGGATAAGTATGGGAAGATATCCAAATAAAATCTGGAGATTAATATGAGGGTGCCATCTGGTGAGCAATCTGTATTCTCTGATGTTGTGATGGGGCTGGAGTTTATTGAGGACAATTCTCTTGTAGAGGTGGAACTCTTCATGGAGGAGGACTCCAATTTGGGCGGAGGAGTAACGGAGGAGGAGTCTTGTGACAACAGACTTCTAGTGGAGATGGAGTTATTTTGGAGAATCAAGTCTGTGGAGACGTCTCTGCCTCAGGCGAGTCGAACCACCACGCCAAATGGCGATCTGGAATAAATATTCTAAAAGTGGAGCCCAATTTCAATAATACGAGGCGACCAGAAAGGTGCGTTTGGAACACCAGGGCGATGTGCCTTGCTCGAAATATATTAGATTCAGGACTTGTCCAAATTATCCCACATCAAGACCGATCATCTCCAAGGTTCAACAAATCGTAATGTAAAAAAGAGACAGACATCATCTCCATGTCCACGTCAATTATTTTCGGATACTAACGTGTCCGAACGGGAGACAGATCCCGTTGGCATTGCTCTCGGAATAGCGACGGATCCGGTTGACGGATCCCAAACCTTCACTGATGCCCATTATCGTTGCGAGCCTGCTAATTAGGCCCGGGGCCGATATCATTTCATCTCTCATTGACTTTTTGAAGCTAGGTTTATAAAGACGGCTATGGATTTTTCTGTCCATGTATGGTCACTTAAGTCGGTGACGAGAGATAGGAGTCCCTTGATGATGCCAACAGAGATAAGGTTTGGGATATTGGAGGGTTGAGATGAGAGATTAAAGAGGGCGTGGAGGACATCGAGCTTGCATTGGGGATCAATTTTGGCTAGAAGGAGATCGATTAGGAAAGGGACAACCTCGCTTGAACCAATGATCGGCTTAGCTTCTTCAAGGCATGAAAGGTTTAGGTAAAGTGCTGTTGCTGATCCATGAGAATTGGACTTGGCAACCATTTCGTTCAACAATGGAAGTACTCTGACTGTCAACAGCATTTCCTTGTTTCTGAAGCAAGTTCGATAAAAAAGAAAAAAGGCTTGCATTGGAGATACGAAACATGTAACAATTTAAATGACGTAGAAGGCATAGCAAAATCAAGAAGGTGAAAACAATTTGTATGAGTACTAATATGAGTGCTGAGTGATTTGGATAAAGTTATCCACCAGCTAATATTCTAAGCTGGGCACATCGCATAGGGGACTAATTCGCCATATCACCAGTATAGTTCTGCTCGCCCATAAATTCATTGCCAGTTGCTCATCTCACCAGTATCCATGAGATCGCCAATACTCCATCTCGCCTGGGAGCGAGGATGATTACTTCAACCATAAGGACTCCGCCTACACAAGACTTCTACCCCACTATGTCTCCTATAATTGCAGATAGTTCTCTATATGGCATTCTCCTATTATCACTTTGATATCTTCGGGATCTCCTTCTATACTTATCCGTCTGAAGATCATGCCGTACTTTCCTTACACAGCTCTTCATTCTCCTGTTGAATCAAGCCTCGATTTCGATGATAACAAAACCATTTATTAGTATTTAATATGTTTACTAAGCGTGCAGCAAAGAAACATAGCGACCTACAACTCAACTGATCAAAGAAAGCTTCTTAAACACTTTCTAACAGAAAGTGTCGACACCTTATTATAAAGTGTCGACACCTTGAGTCCAGAAGCCAAAATGATCAAATCGGTGAAATGACTAAATAACTCATCAATCTGGTTTTTATAAAAGTAAACAAAGATCTTAAAAATCCATGGAAGAACATAATAAAGAAAGATAAGCAACTTAACACTTGGATTATCAAAGAATCGATGGAATGCATTTTGGATGGAAGTGTCGACACCCTGTGATCAGCAAAAGTCAGTAACCAAAAACCAGAGTCTGAGGGAAGAAGTGTCGACACCATGTATCGACACCAAATGTCAGTAGCTACTCCCTGAGACTTTTGAAGACAAAGTGTCGACACCTGCATCAACACCAAATGTCAGTAGCTACTCATTGAAGACTTTTGAAGATAAAGTGTCGACACCTGAATCGACACCAAATGTCAGTAGCTACTCACTGAA
>BRYE01000008.1:14035814-14038314 GCA_030159115.1 Actinidia arguta var. hypoleuca
AACGAAACCCCACCAAACAACCATTTGACATAAATTCATTATGGTGGATTGCCCTTCGCCCTACAATGCGATTTTAGGTCACCCAACCCTAGGAGGAACCAGAGCCATCACTTCTACCTACCATTTGAAAATAAAGTTCGCCACTTCAATAGGGGTGGGCGAGGTGAGGTGTGATCAAAAAGTTATCAAACAGTGCTTCATTTCGGCCATGAAGAGTGAATGTTCTCCAAAGTCGAATGCTCAATAGCAATTATAGATTGCAGATGCTGAGATGGAGGCATTGAGAGATGAGGTAGAGTAGATTACACTAGTAGATCCAAGAGAAATAGAAAATACCAAACCTTTAGAAGAAATTGCTCTAGTCTCTATCCATCCAGATTATCCAAATTACCACTTTATGATTGGAACAGAGCTAATGGAAGAGTTGCGAAGTTCTCTGATGGAATTTCTAAAAAGGAATTTTGATGTCTTTGCATGGTCGTAGGCTGACGTCCTAGGAATGGATCCTCAAGTCGCCATGCACAAGTGATTCACCAACCCTGATCATCCTCTAGTTAGCTAGAAGAGGAGAAAATTTGCCCCTGAGCGCCTAAAAGTTATAGAAGAAGAGGTGGTTAAGCTAATCAAGGCCAATGTCATCAGGGAATCCCATCATCCAGATTGGCTCGCCAACGTTGTCGTTGCCCCGAAGAAAGGTGGAAAATGGAGAGTATGTGTTGATTTCACCGACCTCAACAAAGCTTGCCTAAAATTGACCTGATAGTAGATGCTATCTCCAAACACGAACTTCTCTACTTCATGGACGCCTTCTCCGGTTATCACCAGATCAAGATACACCCACTTGATGTGGAGAAGACTTCTTTTATTACTTAGAGGGGGTTGTATTGCTATAAGGTTATGCCATTCGATTTCAAGAATGTTAGGGCGACATACCAGATATTGGTGAACAAAATATTTAAGGAGTTGATTGAGAAGACAATGGAGGTATACATAGATGATATATTGGTCAAAAGTCTCAAAGTAGTTGATCAAATCGCCCTCCTAAAAGAAGCATTTGGCATCCTATGGAAGCATCATATGATGTTAAACCCTTTCAATGCATCTTTGGTGCCTTTTTAGGAAATTTTCTTGGGTTGTAAGTAATCAAGTGAGGGATTGAAGCAAACCCAGACCAAATTCAAGCTCTTCTTAAAATGAGCTCACCAAGGAACATTCACGAGGTATAGAAGCTGATTGGGTGAGTAGCCGTCCTTAACAGATTCGTCTCTAAATCCGCTGACAAGTGCCTCCCATTTTTCAAAATATTGAGAAAGAACCAAGCTTTCCAATGGACAGACAAATTTGAGATAGCATTCCAATAGCTGAAGGAATATCTAGGCTTGTCACCCCTACTCACAGTCCTCACCACGGTCGAGGAGCTCATTATGTATCTGTCAGTCTCGCCAATAGCAGTGAGTGTGATGCTTATCCGGGAGGAGGACAAAATTCAGAAGTTGGTGTACTATGTGACCAAGGTCCTCATAAGAGCCAAGACCAGGTACCTGAAAATTGAGAAGCTCGCCTATGCATTTCTAATTGCCGCTAGAAAGCTTCACCACTATTTTCAGGCGCATCAATTGCTGTGTTGACTGATCAACCCTTGAAACAGATTCTCCAATGACTTGATACCTTGGGAAGACTCCTCAAATGGTCTATCGAGCTAAGCAAATTCCATATTGATTACAGACCAAGAATGGCAATCAAAGCCAAAGTCTTAGCTGATTTTTGTAGCCGAATTCACTCATGAAACTACTCTAGAATCGGATATGATTCCCCCCGAGATACAAGCTCTAGAAGAGCAGAACCTAGATGAGGACCTCGCTAGATATAAATTGTTCGTAGATGGGTCATCAAATCAGCAGGGCTGTGGTGCGGGATTTGTTCTCCAAACTCCATCAGGCGATCAGATGGAGTATACCATTCGCATTGGGTTCAAAGCCACCAACAATGAAACCGAATATGAAGCTCTCCTCGCTGGACTAAGAGTTGCAACAAAGTTGGGAGTAGAATCTTTGGACGCCTTCATTGATTCTGAACATGTCGTAAATCAAGTCCAAGGGTAGTACCTCGCCATGGATTACAGGATGGTAGCCCATCTGGATGAGGTAAAGAGTATGTCGATGAAGATCAAAGACTTTAAAATTTGCCAAATCCCTAGAAAAAAGAATAAGAAGGCCGACGCTTTGGCCAACCTCGCCTCAACCTTTGATTTCATCTTAGATAGGAGTATACCCCTAGACTTCGTACCAAACCCGAGCATTGAGATCTTTAAACCTATCTTTCCAACAGAGCCAAGTTTGATGTGGATGGATGACATTGTTACATATCTCCAGAATGACACCCTACCACCAAACAAACTCCAAGCTCGCTGGATCCAACGCAGGTCTGCAAATTTTTGCATTTTCCATGGAATATTATATAAAAAATATTTTTCAAGGCCTCTCCTAAGATGCCTCTGACC
>BRYE01000008.1:14100814-14103314 GCA_030159115.1 Actinidia arguta var. hypoleuca
AAAACTTGGATGTTTACCATATTTGGTAACGTTTATGCATGAGTCTTCACTCAGTATATACGTTGTACGGATCAATGGTATTTATCTTTGAATCTAACAAACGGATTTAATCTAGAACTCGAAGTTTCAAAGGAACACTTGGTTTTAATTATTAAATCTTCCGAATCCGAGACTCACGACGTAGTCGACAGATTTGAGTTATAAACTTCTCACCCTTGGAATTCCGAGATCCGAAATTGGTTGGAACGATCAATCCCGAGACTTTACTCATTAATTTTCATTCAAATCTAGTTAAATTCATTTACATCGAAAACCAAACCATTTCTCCAAAACAAACGAATTTTTTTTATTTTCACTTTAGAAGCATTAAGTTAGAACTTTGTAAGCGAACGAGAGGCGTGAGATAGTTCTTACGGTCTTGTGCACATCGCTCCTTGTGGTTCGACCTCGTACTCCGAGTTATACTACTCCGTCGGCCTTCACTTGGGATCATTTTCAAGCGTACACGGTTGGCGCGAGTTCACCCACCCCTTCCGTGAGATTGTGAAGCTTCAACCCATCCAATTCCAAACATAGGTTGCGTCCTATCCCGTACTAGACAGATGGCTGGCTTTGATACCAGATACCAAATGATATAAACGCTTGGGTAGAACTCACCCTTGAAAACCAGCTTGCAAGGGGATGGTGCCCAAGAGCTTATATTCAAGTGTTGATACCACTTTCTGACCGGTGTGGGAGGGATCATAACAAAACTCCTGGTCTGTGAATCTTGATAATTTTCGCATCATAATTTGACTCATTTCTCAAAACATTTTAAGGATTATTTTACAGTAATGGAAAAAGGTAGTATCATTTTCCAGAAGAACTTCTTTGTGCTAGCAAAGCAAATTTGGGTGACAGATTTAGGAAAGATTTTGAACTAAATAGGTTAAGTCAGGTTTGAGGCTCCAAATGTATCTGATACAGCTTGTTGGATTTTCTGGATGCTGGAAAAATCTGTAGAATCCTGTACATACTGCCAAGAAAAATATGGAGATCAACCACCCTTAGTACCAAAGTGGGTCTTTACAAGAAGGAATTTCTTCTACAGAGGAAGTGTTTCACATTTTAAGCTAAACAAGCTGCAGATAAGTGGAAGCAAACGGAGGCATAATAGTGTAAAGAGCCTGCTACTAGACCAAGGATTTCATATGGATTCATACTAGGCAACATGGTCGGCTTTTTGTTTTTATTCTTTTACAAATCAGTTAGCCATATGAATTAGTCTTATTAATAGGATTTTTTATAAAGGTTTTCTGCCACAAAATTCTACATTGTTGCGTCCCTGCTTATAATGTCAACCACACCCTTGTTGGCATTGCTCTTTATTTTGCCCTTTTGGCATCTTCAACTTGATTCAAACCACTCCTTCTTGCTGGTGTATTGATTGGTCAATATAACTTGTGGATATATCCACGTCTTAATCTACCTATTCATATGCTGCCACTCATCCATGTCAATACCTTCATTTTGAACAAGTTGTGGTTTAGCTACGGTTACCCATACCATACTATATGACAAAACCATAAATTGCACCATCTACTGCATAGAGCCAGAAATAATGCCAAAGAAAGTGTCGTGGGAAATCTCGTTGACTTTTTAGAGTTTACCATTATTCTCTCTCGAGACTAGGGCTGGCTCCCGTATAACACGGGCAACTTAGTGAAACAGTGTTGTTCCTATTGGCGCAACAAATGCCCCAAATCTAGACAACAAGAGGTGCAACCTACAAGATAAACAATTCTGATGACATCATTAAGACTAAGACTGCCTCACATGATGTGGGCACATCACGCAATGTTGTTTCTATAGACACATCACCTATCCCAAATCCACATAGAGGGAGGCTGCCTCACACCACGCAGTGTTGTTTGTATGGAGACATCACATACCCTTGAGAGGAAATCTTCTTAGCCTAATTATGTTTTGAAGTAGACATAAGCATTTATTATATATCTGGGCTACCTTGCTGGGAGCACTAAAAGTAGGCACACACATGATTCAATCATGTTAGACAATAAATAACCCATTATCATGTCCTTTATTTATGACCAAACTCACTTGTTTTTCCATTGCCTAAACATCTGATAATAGAGAACACAGCTGGAATTCAAATCAGTTATCTATTCCAACACTAGAAAACCCTAAATACCCAGACACTGTCCCCTTCCCCTCCCACACTAAATCCCACTTTTATATAACACAATCACTCCTCTATTCATAGATGAGGGGATTTAGAATCTTTAGTAATCATTCTCCTCACTTTTTATACAACCACAACACAGCCTTTCCTCTCCTTTTAAATATTTAACTTAAAAATCGCTCAAGTACGAAGCATCGACTAAAATTTAAGTTTACTCGTTGAAGTACGAAACATCGAGTAGAATGTTTGGTTGTTGAACTTTAAGTCTATTTTTTATATCAATTTCGGTGTCTAGTTACTTTTATTGATTTAAAAAAA
>BRYE01000008.1:14105814-14110814 GCA_030159115.1 Actinidia arguta var. hypoleuca
ATGCTCTAGATTTTATCATTTTAGTCCTTAAATAGCACCATTTTATTCAACGCACGCAGTCAGTCCTCAAACTATCGCATTTTTGTAAACTATCTCCATTGAAAGCCGAAATTACATTTCTGCCCTATTTCTCCAGCCCTTTTCTTTTTCTATTTTTTTATATCGACCATTTATTTTGTTTTCTATTCCTTTAGCCAAGACGTGCTAGAAAAATGAATTTTTTTACCGAAACGTGGAAACAATCAGCACAGTTACAGTTTTAAAATTTGAATGAAGAAAAATTTTTATGATTCAAAATGAATAATTTAGATTCATTTGAGTGTATGAATTCTACATAACCAAATAAATGTGAACCACATCTATTTTGAGTTCTAAGAAATTTTCATAGTTTAAATTATGCTGCCATAGTATATCTCGAAAACAATTCACTAGATAAAATATCAAAATAGAGCTAAAAAAAGTTTAAAATAGCCACACAAAAAAAATAGCTTGCCAAATTGCCACAAACCAGAAAACCAAAATGAGAATAGTGCAATATATCTCGAGAAACAGTGAAGATTTTTCAATAACTACCAGCTTATAGTAGAAAAATTCTCGATGTCAAATAACCAATTGAACTGAACAATATAAAATAAAGAAAAATACTAACCATAATATTAGTCATATGAGAAACGCTATGGGTACACCTATATAGCACTCCACTTGCACCCCATGGTGAGGTGTTCACACCTCATTGGGGTGTCAGTGAGGTGGACCCCATTGTCACCCCAATGGGGTGTGGACACCTCACCATGGGGTACAAGTGGGATGCTATATGGGTGTACCCATAGCACTACTCTTAGTCATATAGCCTCGGTACATGAGTAAAAAGTATTCAAAAAAGAACATAAATACATACAAAAGTGCATTTTAAAAAAGTAAAATATGGAATGAAATAGAAAATATTTACGCATTATCTCCGTTTTGACCACAACAACATGGGTTGTGGCTTGTAAAACCCTAAAATTAATAGCTAAAGGACAGTTTAATGGTGCCAAATTTTAAAATGGGTAATATTTCAAGGGTAAAATATGTAGTTTACCCTAACAACATATTCATATGAAGAAAACAGAAACAAGATGAATGCTTATATAGAGTCATAATTTCATACACACACACACACACACACACACACACATATATATATATAGATAGAGAGAGAGAGAGAGAGAGAGAGAGAGAGAGAGAGAGAGAGAGAGAGAGAGGAACACACCAGGAGAAGATTGAAATGCATCAATGAGTGAAGAGAGCTTGGGGGTTTGAAAAATGGAGTGTAGATTAAATGGCAATGGAGGCGGCAAATTCTGATATGGGCATTTCCAGCTCAAGCCCAAAGTCAGCCCCAACCCATCCGCTCTCTCACCCATCTCCACTCTCTCTCTCTCTCTCTCTCTCTCTACTTTGGCAGGGGATCCGAGAGAGGGAGAAAATGGGTACAACAGTTTTTTGCAGTACAGGGCAAGGATAGGCACTTATTTAGACGGACACACAGATGCACGGACAGAGAAAGGAGAGAAAGAGAGAGAGAGAGAGAGAGAGAGAGGTGTTAGCGTAGACAATCATGCTGTGTCAGAGTGTGTCTATTGGCTCAATCATGATATGACTGTCCTTTTGCTTTTCTGCTCTGCTCTGCCCTCTGTTCTGCTTTGCATGGCTTGGCTAACCCTAGTTGAGTTAACAAAGATTATAGTCTAATTTGAGTTAGTAGTTTTTTGATTTTTCTATTTTCTTGATTTTTGAGTTTTTTTATTTGTAGTTAATTTTTTTCGTTATTTGTTTAAAATTTTATATTTTTTCGATTCTTATTTACGAGAGGAGTCCAAAAATATAAAAAAAAAAGTTATCTAATTCGAAAAAAAAACTTCACTAAAGACAAAAAAAATATTTTCATCCCAAAAAAAAAATTAAAATCATAGTTATTGATTTTTTTTAGAATTAATTGAAATTTTTATATTTTCGTACTCCTCTCATCAAGAGTAATCAAAAAAATATAAAATTTTGATCAAATAACAAAAAAAAAATTAATAAAGATAAAAAAACTCAAAAATCAAGAAACCAAAATGATGAGGGATAAAACTTTTAACTAATGAAGTAAGCACATCGCCAATATCATTTACTGAAGTGAGCACGTCGCAGGGTTGACTCTTACCCGCGTGTTATCAATTAGAGGTGCACAAATGGGTCGTACTATTCATTCACAAATCCAAAACCACTCCAACAAATTATCATTGTTAATACGATCTATTATTACTTTCTTCTCCTGCCATAAATGTCATAACTTAACTAGTGTTCTTGGGCTAGTTTTGACTCCATCCTTCAGGGTTTTTGTACTGAGTACTTATCTTTCGCTGAATTTTTCGTTGTTTGGTTATCCGCAGAGACAGCTTTCTATGCCCTGAAGCGAATGCAAACTAAGAAACGAAAGATCGTTGATCGGCGTGCCTCAAAGAGTCGAAAAGCAAAACAAATGTTATTATAAAATTGGCGTTGTGTCTTTTTAAGTTATCATATCGAGCATGATGCATCTCTTCGTTTATTGTTTCATTCACATTTTTCGTCCTTCGGTTTGTTTTGAAGGTATAATGTGCACGAAAAGATTGTCAATTTCATGGTTCCTCAGTCCATGCAACTTCCTCCCATGGCCGGCAAGTTATTCGAAGATTTGTTTGGCCTCAAAACCCAGAAACCTGTTCCTGCGGAGTAGCAAATTCACACACAACCAGACCACTAAGGGCCCTATAATGTTTGCTTCTGAAATTTCGTGATCGACTTGATGCAGTCTCTCCAAGTGGTAAAGATCCATTTTGTTTTGTTATTTGCTTCTCTCCCATATTTTAAATGTTTAATGTAACAATTTTTCGATAAAATTTATATACAAATTTGTTTCCAGCCAGGAGAGTACCCATTCAATTTTCATCTTGGTAAAAAAAACGTAATTGCTTCAACTTTAACTGTTTGGTTGTAGTTTAGAATCAGGTTTGCAGAACAATTCATAAAATATTTATGAAAACAAAAACATTCAATCATTCTCATATGGTTATTCATTTTTTTTAGCAGAATCGATTTACAAGAATTTGAGAGAACATGTTTTTTAATGTTTTCTTTAAAATGAGTTTCTTTTCTAAAAAACTCCCGGAGAACAAAGTTTTAAAATTCATCAACTACACAACTTTTTAAAGTATTCTGCAAAACTGATTCTTAAAACTGTAACGAAACATCAATTGATTCTTCCTGGGTTAGACGGCCAAGTGGTAAAAAGAAAAATAAGAACCAACAGGACAATATATATATACATATACATATTCAACTGTTAGCACCCAGATTACTTAAATCTGAAGAGATTGAGCATATAGTCAATAATTGTGAATATTTATTTTTCACATAAATAAAAGCACTTTCAATGTGCTGGATTAAAGACGAAATGGTCCAAATGTCTGAGACTTTATGTGCCAGTGTATTCAACTTAAAACAAGTTTGGTTTCATCTCATTTTAGTGTTCTCTCCTTGCAGGAAAAGCAACAAATTAAGCTCCAAATTCACTTCACCAATTTCAGGTTAATACTCAACTTTGTTAATGTACGGTTTAGCTTAGTGGTTGAGGGGTGCTCATTTACTAGGAATAATTTTTTATTTTAATTCTTATTATTGCGAATCACAACTTTTATCTTCTTTCGACATCTCGTAACTATTGAAAAAAAAAAAAAAATATATATATATATATATATAATCCTTTCCTGACCTAGTACTTATATTTCCTAAATAGTTGTACATAGTAAAAAATATTCAAAAAGTCTAGAATGCCGCAATGACATGTGCACATAATGTTTCAACAAGGGCAAAAGAAAGTGGATTGACAACAACTTTCTTCGACCTAATACTTGTGTTTATTGAACAGTTATGCTTAATAAAATTTATTTTAAAGTCTATGATCATCAATATGTCATGTGAAATTGATTATCCAATTAACGGAGATGAGCCAATCTTTTCTCTCACCTATCCAATAAAGGACCTGGCTACTTTTTTGGTTGAGAGTACTTTATTAACATGTTAACTTGGCAAATTGAGATCACATAATAAATAGTTATGTTTAATAAAGTGTTTGGTTCTTAAATTTATGAAAGAGAAACTAAAATGAAAAGGATGAAATATAACAAAACAAATGGAGAAAAATATAGTTTATTTTTTTGTAAAATTAACATAATTTCAATTTCAATTTCATTTTCCCAACAAATTCTTATAGCATAAATGTTCAGGCTATGTTTGGATCCGATAAAACTATTTGGATATAAGATTTGTCAGTAAAGAAGAAAAGGAAACCAAAGTTAGAAACTCGTCCTTTTATTTTCTTTTTCTTTTTATGTTTCTTTTCCTTTAATAAATCCAAAAATTAAAATGCAAATCATTTGCAAGATACCTTTTTTTTAGGGTTCAACTTGAAGACAATATTTCTGTTCTTGTTTTTAAAAACAGAACAATTTACACATACAATACATAATCAGAACAATCTATTTATACACACATCAGAAGACGTCAAAAAATTCTCTACCTAAAATGCAAAAGCTACAGATCCAATTAAGAAATATCTATGCATGGGAACTTTTTCAGGATAGAAAACCTAGCACAACATTGGGTTCTCAATAATTGAAATTTAATATTGTGATTATTATATTTTTTACCAAATATTGTATAAGTCTTTGTAAAAGAATTTATTCGTTATTGGGTTCCTCTTCATTTTTGGTTGGGAAAATTATGATCTTTAATTTTGAAATCGTCATTTAAAACCGAAAAGAAATTTAAGTGAAATTTCAAAACCCATATTGAAAATATAACTTTAGTGATTTCCCTTTATAATTTTACGCATTGAAATGAATATTTCCATTTTTGTTGGAAATGGAAAAGACTCAAATTCATTCATTTGTACCAAACAACTTAGAAAGAAGTATTGTGGTCCTCTTTGATTT
>BRYE01000008.1:14145814-14150814 GCA_030159115.1 Actinidia arguta var. hypoleuca
TTCATAATTAATACTAAATTAACATTACAAACATTCGTAACTAGCCACAATAATTTATAACTAACACTACATATTTTTATAAATAACCACAATAATTTGTACTTAATACTACGTACTTTCGTAACTAGCAACAATAATTTATATTTAATGTCACACATTTTAGTAACTAGCCACAACAATTAAAATATCATCACCCAATTAAAAAATTGGCTCCAAAACCCTAGGATCCCCCTCGCACCCTTCCTTATTTCACAAATTCGCGAGACAAGAGGAGCGAGAGCGAGAGTGAGAGTGAGAGTGAGAGCATTTATTTTCAAAATGCATAGAATTGAAAGTGCTGTGAGAGCATGTCTATTTTATATTTTTTATATATTTATATTTACCTATTTTATAAATTTTAAAAATATAATAATATATTCATACACTTTTAATGCTACAAGTATTTAAATTTTTATGAGATATGGTATAATTATTTGCATTTTGCAATAATTTTACGTTATCATAGTATTAAGAGAAAAATTAAATTAATGAAAATTTACAATTATTAAACAAGAAGTAAGCTGGCATAGCGGATATGGATTGAGTAGTTTGATGAATGGGTCTGGGTTCGATCTTCCTAGCTTCTATACATCCAATTTTTGTAATACAAAAATATATAGTGGTAGTTATGAATTATTGTGACTTGTTATTTGGTTAGTTATGAAAGTGTGTGGTCTTAGTTGTGAATTCTTGTAGATAGTTATAAATTATTGTGGCTAGTTATGAAAATATTTGGTGATCGTTATAAATTATTGCGTTTTGTTACGCAAGTGTTGGTTGTTTATTACGCATTACTGTGGCTAGTTACGAAATTATGTGGTATTATTTAAAAATTCTTGTGAATAATTATAAATTACTGTGGATAGTTACAAAATAATGTGGTAGTAGTTATGAATTATTGTGACTTGTTATGCAAGTGTGGGGTGCTAGTTATCAATTACTGTGGATAGTTATGAAATTGTGTGGTCTTACTTAAAAATTCTCTTGCATAATTATAAATTGTTGTGGTTAATTAAGAAAGTGTGTTGTGGTAGTTACGAACCATTGTAACTAATTACAATGTGTTTGGTTGTTTGTAAATTAGTGTGGCTTGTTACATAATTGTGTAATGTTATTTATGAATTATGTCTACTTATAAAAGTTTGTGAATGTAGTTACGAATTATTGTGGTTAGGTACGAAAGTGTTAAGTTTTAGTTATGAATTATTGCGCATATTTACAAATTGTTGTAGTTATGAATTGTGTGATCTTAATTATAAATTATTGTGTCTAGTTACAAAAGTATTTAGTGTTGGTTATAAATTATTGTGTCTAGTTATAATTTTTGTTGCTTTTATAAATTTGTGTGATTTTAGTTGCAAACTATTGTGGCTAGTTACAAAAGTGTTTTGTGATAGATAAGAATTATTATAAGTAGTTACGAAGTGTGGCGCTATAGTGTGACAATCAATCATAATATGCTTTTCATAAATATAACCACAATATTTCTTAATTTTTATCACAAAATATGTAACATATATGTATGGTACATACAAATTGAATAATATGTATCATAGGTTTCTCTTTTTCTGTAATATCAAAAGTTGTTTTTGTTTTTGAATGATCGGAAGTTAGTATGTTAATATATTTTAATGGGTGATACCTATTTAATATTTAATTTTTGTTAACTTGCCAGAGGTATTTAACAATGATTCTATTATTTAGAAAGAGTGAGGACCATTTGATACACTCTTAATTAAATCATTAGAGAAAAATAAATAAATAACTAATTTATACTAACACACTTATTAATACACACAAACTGATGCTCTGAGAAAAATAGCAGTGGGAATAGAAACAACCTTTCTTTTGTTTTTGGGAGGGGACAAGGAAGGAAATGTTACCAGGCACTACATACCAGCATCGAGCACATCGACCACCAGGCCACGCCTCGTTAAAAACACTCTTAACAAATAAATTACTCTTGTTAACCGTATCGAATGATTTCTTTTGGGGATAAATTATATTAAACTCCCTTAACTATGACCCTTTTTTTTTATTTGTTCATTGGTGTACAAATTTAACCCTCTTAATGTACTTGAGTTTTGGCACTAAACCCTTTCCATTAGGCATCCGCTAGGCTGTATTTGGATTAAAAAATAAATTACTCTTGTTAACCGTATCGAATGATTTCTTTTGGGGGTAAATTATATTAAACTCCCTTAACTATGACCCTTTTTTTTTATTTGTTCATTGGTGTACAAATTTAACCCTCTTAATGTACTTGAGTTTTGGCACTAAACCCTTTCCATTAGGCATCCGCTAGGCTGTATTTGGATTAAAAAAATTGGTGATGGAAAAAGAAAAAACAACTGATGATCCAATAGTCAACACAACCTTAGGGTTTCGGATTGGAATGATCACATGAGTTACACATGACATGCTGAATGAGTTTTGAGAACTAAAATGCCATAACTTGTTTGGTATTGATTTTTTCCAACTATAACCTCTAACTTAAAAGGGAAATGTTATAGACAAACATAAGTTTGGACAAACTTACGCACTTATATATGTACATTTATATCTTACCTCTACGGCTCTACATATATCCACACTTATATTGATGTTCTTTGCCTTCCACACCCTTCAAAACTCAATGGATCTCTCCACCCTTCAATGCATTTTCATATAGTTTCATGGCAAATCTGCCAACCTCAACCACAATCAACGCTTCTTGTACCACTTGATTTAAAAAAACCACACCATAGTTGGATTGGATTAATATAGAGATGGTGGTATTTCGGCGATGAAATTGATGGAGACAAGGTTCGAGTTTGATGAAGAAGTTGATGATTAGCTCAGGATTTTTTTTTTTTTTTTTTACGGAATTAGGTCTCCCTAAAAGCCAAACTTCGATTGGAAATGCAATCGAGGAAGAAAAATCCCAATAAGAGAACGTAATAAAAACTCGATTTTTAAAGTTTAACCTATTATAATTGATTCAACCATATAAGAGCAACTCCAATTATGCAATACATAAAACACAAGAATATACATGAAAAAATCATAGTTCGAGAAAAGTCCACTATAAAATTTAAGCAGATACAAGAGTTTCCTTACAACTCTATACGTGAATCTACATTCTGGCCTTGAAGTTCTTGACGAATTATCATTAACTACTATTAGCACTGCTCTCGTCGATCCGATCTTCTCAGACAATCCAGAACTATTCGAATCCCTAAACTCTTGCCTTTGAGTTTATTCAAAAGACTTCAACTCTTTTGATTGTGATTGAGAATACTCTTGCGACCGAATATGAAGAACAAGGATTAATTGATCTTTTTGAAAACTCTGAAGTACCTAAGAGAAGTTGTATGAATGATATATGAAGAAGCTATGTTAGGTTTTCAAGCCGTCCCTTGCTTATATATATATATATATATATATATATATATATATAATCCTTTTGTGAGCCCCCGTAACATAATGGGGAAACTTCATCTATACCCCCTGAGGTTTGATGTATTGATACTTAGACCCAGCACCTTTCAAAAATAGGTAGGTAGACCCCCTGAGGTTTGGTGTATTGGCAATTAGACCCCCTACCATTAGTTTTGTCAGCATATTCCGTTACTTGACCATTTTGACTGAAGAAAATATCAAAAATACCATTGAAAATTTATCTCTCTCTCTCTCGGATTTTTAAAATTTTTTTTTTCAGTTTTTTATTTTTTTCAATTTTGTTTCTTTTTTTTAATTGGTTTTTTTAATAATTTTTTTTTATTAAATAATCTTTTTATAATTTTTTTTTTATTTTTGCCTAATTTAGCAAAAATTAAGTTAATTACTAAAAAAAAAAATAACGTGGGTTAGGGTCAATATTTTTGTTTTGGTAAATTTTTTTAATAAATGGTTCCTGACTCAAATATTTTTTGACAAAAAAATTATTTTTTTTGGCTTGTTAATTAATCGTAAATTTTTCAAATAGCCCATTGATATTTTAACTCATTTTAGTTGGGTTCATTTGGCCTACATGTTTAAGTTAAAATAAAATGTTATTTTATATCCCAATAATCAATAAAATTAGTATTTTTATCTAACATATTAAACTAATGTAAAAAAATATTTGAGGCAGGGACCATTTATTAAAAAAAAATTTCAAAAAAAAATATTGACCCTAACCCATATCATTTTTTTTAAGTAATTAACTTAATTTTTTCTAAATTAGGTAAAAACAAAATTTTTTTATACAAAGATTATTTTATATAAAAAAAATTATTAAAAAAAAACTAATAATAAAAAAAAGAAACAAAACTGAAAAAAAAAATACAAAACTGAAAAAAAATTAAAAAATATCCGAGAGAGAGAGATAAATTTTCAAGGGTATTTTTGACATTTTCTTCGGTCAAAATGGTCAACTAATGGAATATGCTGACAGAACTAACGGCAGGAGGTCTAATTGTCGATACACTAAATTTCAGAGGGTCTACCTGCTTATTTTTTAAAGGTGCCGGGTCTAAGTGTCAATATACCAAACTTCAGGGGGTGTAGGTGAAATTAACCCTAACATAATTGGTATTTTGGGTGCCTTATTATAATAATTGAGATAAAAAAAGATGCATGGACTAACTCGAGGGACCTCAAATGTTATTAATTTGAAAGCCCTAAATCAGCCCACAACTATTTTTTTTTGCTTCTGTTTCACGCCTCGCTCGCTCGCCTTTTTTCGCCGTCGGTCATCACCACCACGACCACCCTCCTCTGAGGTTAGCTCTCTCTCTCTCTCTCTCTCTCTCCACTGCACGTCCACCACCGCACGTCCACCACCACAAAAGCACGACCACGACTGCACTACCACCGCGACCACCGCTACAGCACCACCAGCACCAGCACCATTTCCCCTTTTCCCTTATTTCCTTTATCACCTAATTTTCCTAATTTTTCCCTTTGCCCTAAATTTCTCTCTTTTGACGAAATCAGTT
>BRYE01000008.1:14175814-14185814 GCA_030159115.1 Actinidia arguta var. hypoleuca
AATCAAAACATAAGAGGAAATTCAAATATCTTCTTCTTCTTTTTTTTTTTTTACTATCTCTCACCAGACCCGTTTACTAAATGGGGTGTTAATCTAGGAACCAATAGGACAAGGGAATCAAAACACAACAAAACCATTTCAAGACTTGTATCGAGAAGATAAGTTATTCTAGACATGGATTTTGCTTTGGGGCAAATTTGGAATTGTATTTGTCAGATTTTGGGTGAAAATAGGTAAAGGGCCAACCATGGAGAGCTGTGATAATAACGATTTCTAAAATCTCTATACACTAACTGTTGTGGTAAAAATCTGGGAGAGCAACCAACAGTCAGAGTTGCTCCTCGGCCTCGGCACTGGACCTCGGCTACACTGGGGCGACCTGCACAACAACGAGCAAAAGTAATCGGCCGGGGTGAGGCCGCTCAAAACCCCTCCGGCGTGTGTATCAGACCAAGGCGACCAGAAAATAAATTAAGGCAGTATGGAGAGCACAATGAAAGTGTGTAATGCCTGTGTTGAGCGTACCTTTTTGATTATGGAGAGCGGCCTTTATATAGACAGGAGAACTGAGCCGTGTCAGTGTAGTATGGCGAATTCCTCAAAAGGATAAGCACGGGAGGATATCCCAATCAAATCTGGAGATTAATCAGGAGGCTGCCAACTGGTGATCCATCTGTGATTATAGGCGTCGTTGTCGAGTTGGAGTCTAGTGGGGACAGTTCTCCTGTAGAGGTGGAACTCTTTATGGAGATGGACTTTAATCAGGTACAAGAGTGGTGATAGCAGACCTCTAATGGAGATGGAGTCCTTTTGGAGAGAGGTCTTTGAGAAGACGTCTCTGCCTTGGACGAGGTAGATCATCTCGCCCTATGGCGATATGGAGAGAATATGTAAATGGAATGGAGCTCAATTTATTAACAATATGAGGTGACCTGGAAGGCAAGTTTGGAGATGTTGGGCAACGTGCCTTGCTCGGATCATCTTATGATTCAGGACTTGTTCGAATTATTCCACATCGGTAGCCCCCTACTCAAAAGTGCCGAGATATTCGGGACCTTTGAGTAATAACATTAAAAAGTCATTGCCCCGCGTGGGTGCGCATTAAATGCGCCCCTCCTCTCAGTTTGACACGTGGATGGGCATTGAATTCTGTAGAGAAGTTTGGGAGAAAAGGGCGGCGCCATGATTAATTTTGGCGGGATCGATGGCACTGGGCTCGAATTTCAAAAGAAATTTCAAAAGGTAGCCTAATCTGGGCCATTAAAGTGGATGGATCTCATCCGTCATTCTTCTCTATATATAAGAGATCCTACCTCCTCATTTTACCCTTTTCTGCCAAACCAGCACTCTCTCTCTCTCTCTCTCTCTTAGTTCTTGCTCGCAGTTGTTCCTCCTGCCTCGAGTCTTCTTGCCTTTGCCTGTGGTCGCCTATTATTTCCTAGCACAGTAAGTAATCGTTCTTTCTTTCTTTAGTTGTATGTCCCATAGGTCTAAGGTGAGTCCATTAGCTTTGGATTCTTTGCCTTCGTGGGTCTCTGACCATTTAGGAGAAGGTTCGTCGTACGTTACTGACGAAGTTAGACAATCCCCTAAGTCGCCAATGGAAGACCCATCCATTGCTGAAGTCGCCCCTTTAGGTGACGTCCATCCTTCTGTGACGAAAGAACACAACACCATGACTTCTGAGGAGCTCGACCTGTTAAGGGAGACCTATTCTTTCCCTCAGGGCGTACAGCTCAGACTCCCTGAGGAGGGCGAGACCATTCTTTCTGCTCGCCCTGGCGAGGTAGCTTTCTATGAGGCCGCCTTTCCTGCGGGCCTCCGTTTTCCTATTCCCTTAATAATTAGGTCAATTTTGCTTTTTTATAAAATTTTTCCTGCTCAGCTCGTCCCCAACGCGTGGCGCAGTATCGTCGGCGCTGTGTCGTTGTGGCGAGTTTACAAGTATGTGATGACCCTATCCGAGTTTAGGAACATTTTTTCCCTCACTAATAATCCTAAGCCGGACCAAGGATGGCTCTACTTCAAGGCGAGGTACAAGAAAACTATCCTCGGAGGGTACCCCAGCAACGTGAAGAGGTGGAAAAGCAGGTTCTTCTTTGCCTCCGGGGACAGTTGGGAGCTTTTTGATGAAGAACATCGGGAGGGAGTACCGCGGATTCCAAGGTCATGGGGAATTCCAGGTCGGTTTTTATTTCGCCAATGTTGGTTTATTGATTAACAAGGTCGGTATTAACATGGGTCTCTTTTCAGATAAACGCTGCAACGAGCTGCCCACGTTGCTGTCGTTCGAGCAAGAATTCTATGACCAAATTTCACAGTCGGTGGCGGAACGTGGGCGCTACGCGGTCCCCATGATTTTTAAAACCAAGGCCTTTCGCCGGGTTTTTAGCTCGCTCGGTCCTACGGAATCAGGAGAAGAGGGCAATCATCCGCAACCGCCATCGACGTCGGGTGAAGCGGGTGAGTCCCGCTCTTCCCATGGTGAACTCCTTCAAGACGGCTAGCCTCGAGAGGACTCGATAGAATATCTAGGGACTGTTAGGAAGGAACTAAGGAGGGTTGCTCCTCATATTCTCGACCTGACCTTATTAAGATGGTTGGGGGGAAAAATCAGAGACCCTGTCTTAGAATTTTGCTCAGCGTTGGGATCGAGCTCGGTCTCGACATCAGAATCCTGGTCGGATTTCGAGCTATCCCCCGAGCTTAGATCGGATGGTATAAACCTTTACTAACTTTGTTGATTATTTTTTTACGTCTGATATATATCTTTTTTTTCTTCTTTTTTGTAGCGATGTCGAAGAGGATCAGCCTTAAGAAGCTCGGTGAGAGGGTGGAGAGAGCTCGAGGTGAGAGTTCATCCAAAAAATTTGCTCCTGCAAAGGGGGTGGTTATTGGCGAGAAGCGCCCGGTGGATGAACCTCCCACCTCGTCGAGCAAGAAGGCGAAGTCCGGGGATGATTCCAAAGGCAAAGGGCAAGCCCCCATCCCTGAACCGAAAAAGAAGTCTGGTCCAGCACGCCATCCAGTGGCCCCTTCTTCTGGTCCCGGGGAGGGAAGCTCACCCTCGTTGGGTACAGCTCTTGGTCCGAGGGCTTCCATTTTTTTTGGAGAGCCCTTCGGTGGCCGAGAAGATCCTTCGAGGGGTAATCCCTCCTACGGATCAAGAGAAGGTGGGGAAGCTTTCTCTGGACCAGACTGCCTCAAAATTTTTCCAAGCTCTCGGTCAGGTATTATTTTGATACTAACTCCTATTTGTTTTATCCTTGTTAAATATGATCGTTTTGATCTGATTAGATTTGTTTATAGCAGGCGTTTGTGTTCGGATCTTCTCTGGCGGTGAAGAGCATGGAGACAGTTGAGGAGGCAAGCCTTCAATAGGGGCGAGCTGCTTCTTTGGATACTGAAGTCTCTCGCCTTTAGAAGCTGTCCGCCGATCTGGAGCAGCAATTGGCCGAGGCGCGAGCTCAGGAACAGCAGGTCGGCGATGAGTTCGCCAAACTTAAGGCTAAAAGGGACACCTTCTCCGATAGTCTGGCAAAGGCTGGGCTTTTGGTTGAAGATTTGAGGATGAGAGTGGAGCGTGCTGGAAAGCTGGCCGTTGAAGAGTTTAAATCCTCGTCAGATTTCTCCGAGGCTGTTGAAAGTGCCTCCTCAAACTACTTTGGCGAAGGGTTTGATTTCTGTAAACGATAGCTTCGCCACCACCATCCCGATCTGGCCATGGACTTGGAGGAGATGCGTCTCGACCTTGACCTTGACCTGCTTGACGAGGAGGATGAGGAAGGGGAAGGGGGCGAGGAGGAAACAGTTAAAAAAGGAGATGCGAATCCTCCGGGGTGACGCAGACCCTCAAGGCGATGACAACCCTCCTCCTTTACCATAAATGTAAAATGTACTTGCATTATATTTGAATATAAATGTTGATTCTCCTCGGCAATTTTGAATGAATATATTTTTTTTGCAAGTTTGGCGATGTTCAATACTTTAGTTTGTGTATCCTTGCATAATTCTTTGACTAATGGCGAACTAGGATAGGAGAGGTCATCTTCCAGTGACCTGGCAACTTTTAATTTTGGCGAGCAAGATGCCTTCATTAAGTGGTTTATGGCAATCTTGAATAGGCGACCAAGATGCCTCCATCATCTTTTGATAAATTAGAAATCTCGATTAGGCGATCAAGATGCCTCCGTCATCTTTTGATGAACTGGCGATCTCGATTAGGCGACCAAGATGCCTCCATCTTTCGATGAACTGGCGATCTTGATTAGGCGACCAAGATGCCTCCGCCATCTTTCGATGAACTGACGATCTTGAATAGGCGACCAAGATGCCTCCATTTTTAAATGAACTGGCGATCTTGAATAGGCGACCAAGATGCCTCCGTCATCTTTTGATGAACTGGCGATCTTGATTAGGTGACCAAGATGCCTCCATCTTTTGATGAACTGGCGATCTTGAATAGGCGACCAAGATGCCTCCGTCATCTTTTGATGAACTAGTGATCTTGATTAGGCGACCAAGATGCCTCCATCTTTTGATGAACTGGCGATCTTGATCAAGCGACCTCCATCCTGCACTGTCATTGAAATAAACTGGAGAAGTTTTATTACTCGGAATAAAATCTAGGAGTTACAAGTATTTCGCCTAGGGTGTTATTGAAAATATTTCTTCAAATGCTCAGCGTTCCAAGGATGGGGGAGTGCTTTTCCGTTCATGTCTTCCAGCCAATAAGTTCCTGGTCTAGTTACCTTGACGACCTTGTAAGGGTCTTCCCATGTTGGTCCTAATTTCCCAACATTTGGCTCTTTGATTGATAGGGTAACTTTCTGCAGAACTAGGTCGCCAGGTAAGAATGATCTGTGTTTGACTTTCTGATTGAAATATTTGGCGACCTGATGCTTATAAGCTACTTGGCGTATGCCCGCTTGTTCCTGTTTTTCATCAAAGAGGTCAAGGTTGAGTCTCAACTCGCCTTCATTGCTATCCTTGTCAAAGTTTGAAGTTCTGAAACTCGGCATTCCGATTTCGATAGGTATTACTGATTCAGTTCCGTAAACCATGGAATAAGGCGTTTCACCAGAAGGAATCCTGCTAGTCGTGTGATATGCCCATAAAATGCTCGGCAAGTCTTCCACCCACTCTCTTTTGGACATCTCCAATCTTGTTTTTAGATTTTTTAAGATGGTCCTGTTGGTGACCTCTACTTGGCCATTGGCTTGAGGGTGAGTAGGCAAGGAGAAATGATGTGATATGATGAGGTCCGAGCAGAATTTTCTAAACCCATCATTGTCGAATTGTCGGGCATTATCTGAGATGAGAACTTTGAGAATTCTAAATCGGCATATGATACCCTTCCACACAAAATTCTTCGTATTTTTTTCGGTGATTCTTGCTAACGGTTCTGCTTCTACCCACTTTGTGAAGTAATCAATAGCTACGATTAAGAACTTCCTCTGTAATGGAGCTTGAGGCAAAGGCCCTAGTATGTCGATCCCCCATTGGGCGAATGGCCACGGGCTGGTAATTAGCACCATCTCAGTATGGAGAAGGTGGTTGGATGGAGCGAATCTCTGGCATTTGTCACACTCCCTTGTGTATTTTGCTGCATCCTGTCCCATCTGGGGCCAAAAGTATCCTTGGCGAATCGCCTTCTGTACCAGCGATCTCGTCCCTGAATGATTTTCGCAGATGCCTTCGTGGATTTTTCTCATCACATAATTGGCTTCCTCAGGTCGGAGACATCTTAGGAGGGGACCAGAGAAGGATCGTTTATATAAAATTCCATGAAGCAGACAGAACCTTGCAGATCTATGGCGAATTCGGCGAGCTTGGAGTTTTTCTGCCGGTAGTGTACCGCTCCGAAGGTAGGCGACGATCTCATCCATCCAGGTCGGGTTCGTTACTGTCGTACAAATGTATTTGGCGACCTATATGCTTGGTTTGGACAAGAATTCCAAAGGTATAGTTCTGTCTGATATAAAATCAAAAGTTGAAGCAAGATTGGCTAGGGCATCTGCTTTTCTGTTTTCTTCTCTGAGGATCTGTTGAATGGTGAACTTTTTGATCTTCTGAGTTAAGCATTTGACTTCATCCAAATAAGTTGCCATCCGTACGACCCTGGCGAGGTAATCTCCCTGAACTTGGTTGGCCACTAATTGAGAATCGTTGTAGGCTTCAATTGACTGGACTCACAATCTTGTGGCGACCCGTAATTCGGCGAGGAGTGCTTGGTACTCAGCTTCGTTGTTGGTGACTTTAAACCCAATCCGTATAGCGTATTCCATCTGTTCACCTGCCGGAGTTTGGAGAACAAGCCCTGCACCACATTCGTGTTGATTGGAAGACCCATCTACAAACAATTTCCATTTGTCAAGTGTTTTTCCCGAGCTGTCGAGACTGTTCTCCGAGCTTCCGAGGTCCTTTTCCAAGTTACGAATCTCTGCCTCCGAGAATTCTGGATCAGGCTCGTGAGTGGATTCAGCCACAAAGTCGGCTAAAGCCTGGGCTTTTTTGCCGTCCTCGGTTTGTAGTTAATATGGAATTCGCTTAACTCAATGGACCATTTCAGGAGTCTCCCCGAGGTATCTGGTCGTTGAAGAACTTGTTTCAACGGTTGATCAGTTAGCACGGCGATAAGATGGGCTTGAAAATAATGGCAAAGTTTTCTGGCGGCGATCAGGAGAGCGTAGGCGAGCTTTTCAATCATCATGTATTTGTTTTCAGCACCCATTAGGACCTTACTAACATATTATACCGGTTTTTGGACATGGTCTTCTTCTCGGATGAGCACGGCACTTACTGCTGTGGGTGAAACGGCGAGGTATATGAACAATTCTTCCCCGATGGTCAGGACCACAAGCAGAGGAGGTGACCCTAAATACTTTTTGAGTTGTTGAAAAGCTTCCTCCGATTCTTCTGTCCATTGAAAATTTTGATTTTTCCTTAAGATTTTGAAGAACGGTAGACATCTGTTCGCTGATTTGGAAACAAATCGGTTGAGAGCGGCAACCCTCCCAGTTAACTGCTGGACTTCACGGATATTTCTGGGCGAGCTCATCCCGAGCAGAGCTTGAATTTGGTCCGAATTGGCTTCAATTCCACGCTTGGTTACCAAGAACCCTAAGAATTTCCCGAATGATACGCCAAAAATGCATTTGGAAGGATTTAACATCATCCTGTGTTTCCTCAGAATGTTGAAAGCTTCTTCAAGGTGGGCGACGTGTTTTGCTGCTTCAAGACTTTTCACGAGCATGTCGTCTATATATACCTCCATGGTCTTTCCAATCAGCTTTTTGAACATCTTGTTCACCAATCTTTGATAAGTAGCCCCAACGTTTTTGAGACCAAATGGCATGACCTTGTAGCAATACAATCCTTGTTCCGTGATAAAAGAAGTTTTTTCTACGTCGGGGGGAAACATCTGGTGATATCCGAAGAAGGCATCCATGAAGCTAAGAAGCTCGTGTTTAGATGTGGCGTTGACTATTAAATCAATTTTTGGCAGTGGGAAACTGTCTTTTGGGCATGCTTTGTTGAGATCAGTATAGTCCACGCATACTCTCCACTTCCCTCCCTTTTTTGGGGCGACGACGACATTAGCTAACCATTCCGGGTAGTGGGCTTCCTTGATAACTTTAGCTCTGATGAGTTTGGCGACCTCCTCATCGATAACTCGAAGCCGCTCGGGGGCGAATTTTCTCCTCTTCTGGCGAACTGGAGGATTAGCTGGATTGATCTGTAATTTATGCATGGCGACCTGGGGATCTATCCCCGGGACGTCTCCTTGGGACCAAGCAAAAATATCGAAGTTTCTTTTTAAAAATTCCACTAAAGCACTGGGCAGTTCTTTGGTAAGTTCTGTTCCGATCATAATGTGGCGATCAGGATATTCCGGATGTATGAAAATTGGGGTAGTTTCTTCAAGGGGTTTAGTGTTTTCGGTTTCTCGGGGATCCATCAAGACAACATGTTCCACCTCGTCCCTCAGAGGTTCCATCTCGCCATCGTAGATCGGTAATTGCTATTGGGCATTCTGTATTGGGGGGGTCTCGATCTTCATAGCCGAAATGAAACATTGTCTGGCCACTTTCTGGTCGCCCCGCACTTCACCCACTCCTACAGAAGTGGGGAACTTCATTTTTAGGTGGTAGGTTGAGGTGATCGCCCTAATTCCGCCTAGAGTTGGGCGAGCTAAAATGGCATTGTAGGGGGAAGGGCAATCAACCACGATGAAGTCCTGCCAAATGGTAGTTTGGCAAGGTTCTGTCCCTAAAGTAACCGGTAACTTAACCCATCCCAATGGATGAGTCAGATTTCCTCCAAATCCCACCAAAGGTGTCAGGAAAGGCTGCAATTTGTCGAGCCCTATCTTCATTTTTTTGAATGCGGAGATGAACAGAATGTCGGCCGAGTTACCATTATCGACCAAAATTCTTTGGACGGTAAAATTGGCGATGATGGCCGAAACGACTAGGGCGTCGTCATGAGGCAGGTGCAGGCCTTTCAGGTCATCATTGTTGAAGGTAATTAGTGGGTGGACATCGATTATTGGCGAGGAGAGGTTGTAAACTTCTGCGGACAGCATGTCTGCACTTCTGGCGTGCCTCTTTCTGGATGAATTCGAACTCCTTCCGGATCCAAACCTGCCGTGTATTACCTGACTGTCTCCAGCTGTAGGTCGATTGTCGCCATATCTTCTTTCCGGTGAATTGGGGGAAGGGCGATCTCCAACGTACTTTCTCAGATACCCTCTTTTGATAAGGTCGGTTATTTGCTCCTTTAGATGAAAGCAGTCTTCAGTGTTATGGCCATGGTCTTGGTGAAACTCGCAGTATTTGTTTTTATTTCTCTTCCGGGGATCAGTCTTGATTTTCGAGGGCCACTTGACGAACTCCTCATGCTTGATTTCTGTGAGAACTTGGGTAATAGGAGCATTAAGCGGAGGTAACACCAACTCCGTGCGGTGAGGTAAAGTACGAGGTCGCCTGTCACTGGTCCGCCTTGAGTCCCGATTAGGCTTCTTGCTCCTCTGTTCATCGTCCCTATAATCAGATCGCCTTGTTTCAGGCTCTTTCCTCTTATGATCCTCCTTTCCTCTTCGCCTTCGTTTGGCTTCGGCCAATTCTTCCGCGGCGATGTACTTATCGGCTTTACTTTGAAGGACGGATAATGTCTCTAGAACGTTCTTGGATAGAGAATCGAATAAGGGACCTGGGCGAAGCCCCTCCATCATTGCCATGACGACCACTTTGTCACTGGGATCTTTAACTTCTAATATGTCCTGGTTAAATCGTTTCACATAATCTTTCAAGTTCTCTATTTCCTTCTGGTGGATGGTGAAAAGATGAGATGCATTCTTCTGCCTTACCCTGCAGCTTATGAAATTAGCAACGAAAAGTCTGCTCAATTCACCAAATGAATCTATGGTTCCGGGAGTCAACTTTCGGAACCACGACCTCGTCGACCCCTTCAATGTAGCAGAAAAAGCTTTACACATGACTTCGTCCGAGTAACCCTAGAGATGCATCAGACTTTTGTAATAATCTAGGTGATCCATAGGATCCGTTTTGCCTTCATAGATCCCGAGCTGTGTAGGCAGTTTGAATCTGGATGACACCTTGGTTCTCATTATCCTTTGGGTAAAAGGTGATTCAGTTTTCCTGATCAAAGCGTCTACAGTTATTGGGGCACTGGTCCCCGTGTTGATGGCGTCCAGTCGAGCGTCCAGGTCCCTAATTTTCTGGAAAGTGGATATATCTTGTTCCTGATGGACCCGTCGAGGAGATCTACCTCGCCTACCTCCTTCGCTTTCTAGTCCTGGTGTCTTGCTGGATGATGACCCTAGTAATGGGCTTCTTAGGCTTCTCTCTCGTCGAGGGTGAGGGCTAGGAGAGAGATGGCGTCTATCTCTTCCGGTGCTATGGTGACTTTGGGATACATTCCCTGATAGATGAGAGCGACGAGGAGCCGGAGGAGGTGGTGGTTGATTATTCGTGGT
>BRYE01000008.1:14203314-14208314 GCA_030159115.1 Actinidia arguta var. hypoleuca
TCATTATTCTTTTCTTTTGCCTTTTTCTCTCTATTAAATTCTCAAGGCAATCACAGTTATAATGGTAATAGTTCAGGGGCTTGGCTCCTTTTCCATCCTTTTGAAAATGGAGAATTCTCCAGTTCTACTAGTAGCGTCACGTGGAAACTATTATATCCAATGGCCAAGATCAGTATTGGCCATATGGGCTCCTCCTCCTCCTCCTCCTCCTCCTCCTCTGGCCAACATGTGATAATCCCTCGCCTTCCCTTTCTCTTCCAGCGATCCATCACTTCTGAGCGCCACCTCCAACTCCATTAGGCCATTACCAACTTGTCAACTCCTTCCCCGATCCACACTGATCCCACAACTCTCTCTGATTCTTTCCCCTCTGCTCTTGTCGTCATCATCCGCTCTTCCAACATCACCACCACAAATCCAAAACCCATAGGCAGGGGCGGAGATACATTGGGGCGAGTGGAGGCCACGGCCCTTACTGACACTTTTCAAAACTTCACTAGTACCCTTAATTTTAAAAGCATCTGTATGTTTGCCCTTCTGAAATTATACTGTCCCTTCATTTTATATTTTATACCCATTAGGCCCGTAGTATTAAAGGGAAAAGCTCCAAAATTTCTTCTCATACACAGCTAACACAACACAGCGTCTCTCGGTCTCATTTTCTTCTCTTGTTCATCTCTGATTGGAGGGTCAATCATCTTCGAATTTGTCTATTGATCTCTCCCTCTCTGGTCACGACTTTGCCGGAGGTCATCACCTCCGACAGCGACTGCATCTGCTAGCCACTTCAATTTAATTATATCTTTTGGATATCAAATGAAAAAAATATATGTATGGTTTACGATATTTGGTCCCCATTCCTCAAGAATCCTGCTTCTGCACATCGGCAGTGAAGATGGAGTTGTCTGTGGCCTAACCCTATGACTTGACCAATCTGTCCCATGATCTGTGAGAAACTATTTTTTCCTTTTATTTTTTGTTAATAGGTGAAGCAGAACTTAAAACACCATTTGAAAAGTTTCTTCATCATATGAAATACATGAGATTATTATAGGGTAAATGCGCGACTCTGCCGACCACGTAAAATGGAGGCACGAAGCTCTTGTCTGAGTTGAAGGAAAGAATCCTTCCTCTGCACATCGGCAGTGAAGATGGAGTTGTCTGTGGCCTAACCCTATGACATGACCAATCTGTCCCATGATTTATGAGAAACTTTTTTTTTTCATTTTATTCAATGTTAATAGGTGAAGCAGAACTTAAAACATCATTTGAAAAGTTTCTTCATCATATGAAATACATGAGATTATTATAGGATAAATGAGCGACTCTGCCGACCACGTACAATGGAGGCATGAAGCTCTTGTCTGAAGGAAAGTCTCGTCCTAATAAATAGAAGGAGAAGGAAAATGAAGGGTAGGGAAGGGATGGGATGTCCTCATCCATTTAATTTGGTGAGCATTTTAGAGGTAAGTGCGGTTTCCTTATTTTTATTTTTATTGCTAACCCATTTGAATCTTGTCAAAAAATTGTGTTTCTTTTTGTAATCTACATTTTTACACTTTTGGGTTACCTAAATTGGCCTTTTCTCTTATTTATCTTTCTTTTTGTGAAGGCAAATGGGTATTTGTTATTTAGAGTTCAAGATATGTGGTTGATCTTTTTAGGAAGATGGCTATTTTTGTTTCAGATTCTTGAGCAACAAATTGTATTCACTTCCCCAATTAGCAATGATGTTGATTGTGGGAACAAAGTTCTATTTGAGTGCATAACCAAAAAAGAAAAATAAATCTCCTATTTGAGTGCACTTCCTTGTCTCAAAAAGGACATTATCCTAGTTCCATCATCACCAACTAGAAAGATTTTGATAGGACACCTTTTTATGTGAGCATAATGAAAAGTTTTCCATTGGCAATTTGAACAAATTCTTGACTAATAATGTACATATGCATTCACTTCTACGATGATTGATTACTGTTGTGAGTGGTGTCCTGAATTTAACCCGAGTTACGTACTCAGCCGTTTATACGGTTTATGACTTACCCAAACTGAGTCTGATACCTCCGTGCATTCCCTATAGTTTTATTTCATACTTCTTTTGTTGACTCGATTCATATTATAGGGTTTTCCTATGATGGGGATTTTTTGAGCTGTAGGGCTTATGTTGAGAATTACGGAACATAGCCGGTTATTTTGTTCTCTTCTTTCATAGTGCGATTCCTTTGTTGTTCTTAAACCGAACAACTTCAATCCTTGGATGTTTTTGTGGTTGGTCTATTTACTGTTCTTGATTTCTGGTTTTGTCATAACAATTATATGTAGGCATTTCTGATGTTTAACTTTTGAATCTTTGTTATTGAGGAGTATTGCATCTTCTTTGAAATGGATGTTGAACTCGTTACTTTTGTTTTTTTGTTATTAATAAAAAGTTGGACTGTTGATAAGGCTTCAACATCTTGTATGACCATCTCTCTTTGTGTGTGTGTGTGTGTGTGTGTGTGTGTATTGGCAAACTCCAGCTTGGGACAGATGATGTGCCCACAACACTGTGGGTCCTCCCTAGCTCGGTGATACGATTGGATAGTTCATTATGTAAGATCATTAAATCCATAATGCATGGAAACAATCAGGTTGATCGAATATTGACAGTCACATTTGGATCATTAGCTCTTTTTTAAAATTGTACTAATTGTTCATTTTTTAAAGAAAATTATGATAGATTAATTATATGTGGCTACATATGTTCAATTAATTTTATTTTTTTATGGATGATCTACTCGTTGAGCCTTACAACATAAACTATTTTAATCTCATAATTAGACACGAGGGAGGTGACACGGTGTTCAGACACACCACTTGGCCCTAAATTTGACGCTATATGTATATGTGCATATATTTACCCAAGTTTATTTAATACTTGGGCCCTAGAATTTAAATAGATTAATAGTTGTTGTTGGGTAGGTGATTGGATGTGTAACTACAAGTATAACTACTAATCATGAGAAATATATGTATTCTACAACAATGAACCCACCCAGCTTTCTTGTGTGGATGTTATTTTAACACGCCATCTTAGAAAAATCTTCAGTCAAGAAATGAAAACAAATAAATTCCAACTACTATGAGTTATGGCACGCACGCACGCACGCATATGAAATTTAGTTTTTTTGATTTGGCCTCAAAGTGTGAGTGAGTCCCAACAACTCCACATTCTCGTGACATTCTTCTTGATGACCTAAGATTTAGATGACCTATGAGCTATATGGTTCTTATTTTAGACCCATCTTTCTACATGACATGTTTATTTATTTATTTTTTATATATAAAAACTAATTAGGTGTATACTCTTATACATGCACAATGGTTGTTTTGGTTGGTTTTATCCTAATGCCACATCTATACTATTTATTGAGGAATAATTCATTTTGATTTGGGGTAGTTTTTGAAGTTGTGCGTACTTTTTTTTTTTGACAAAATTATCCCTATAACTTAATTTTTAAATATACCAATGGGTTGGTTAGAGAGCAAAAGTGACAATACAATTACACTTGCAGTTACGTAAAAGTGCAAACACGTTGTGTGTTATCTTTCTAGTTAATACTAATACGGAGATTAAATGCATCCCTTTTATAGGATTTCATGCACATAAATTTGAATAAGCTTGTCAAAAAAGTTTAAAAAAATATAATTAAAAATAAGTTGGTAAGTGCATAGGAGTCATGCTCATTCATAGACTAATACCATACAAATTAACAAATCTCACAAATAATTTTGTGAGATTTTATCATTGATGTGACACGTGTTATATCATTGAGGTGTATCATGCTTCGAATTTCAAAGTTGTATTATTGCAAGTTGTATCACCCAATTTGGGCTAGTATAATTAACTCGAAAGTGAGGTAATTTAATAGATGAAGTTTGGGGGAAAAAAATATTTTTAGTGATTTTTTTATTATTTAATTAAAATTTATATTTTTTTGTCAGTTTCTCTCAACAAAGAAAAATTTAAAATATAAAACTTTGGATTTAATTTGAAAAATTCAAAATTTTTATGTTCTCTCTCACAAGAGAAATATATTCATTTCTATCAACCCGTGAAGAAAAATTCATTACGATAAAAAATAGGGTGAAATATAATGACCTCCCCTGAGGTTTGTCATTAATATACAAAGCACTACTGAGTTTGAAAAATTATAATGACCTCCCCTGAGGTTTAAAACTTGTAATAGATTTTTCTTAAAATACACTGATCACCCTTGAGGTTTCAAGTTTATAGACAAAACACTCTTGAAATATACTGACCACCCAAGGGGTGTTTTGTGTATTAATCTGGAATTTTAGAGGTAATTAGTATAATTTTTTAAACGTCAGGGGCATCTGTATTAAATATAAATTTTAGGGGAGGTTATTGTAATTTTTCAAATGTCAGGGGTACTTTGTGTATTAACATGAAACCTCAAGGGTGGTTAGTGTATTTCACCCTAAAAAATAAATAAAAATTAATACTAAATTAGCTATGATAAGTTAGGCAATTGGGTAAGGGTAAATTATAGTAACCATGACCCATTTCTGAGTTGTCCCTGGTTCAAACTCAAACATTTAACTCCCTTTTATGTATTTATGTGATGATACTTAACCTCTTCCGTCAACAATCCGTTAAAGATTTGGATGGGAAACACTTAACACCCTTTATGTATTTATGTGACGGCACTTAATCCCTTCTGTCAACAATCCGTTAAAATTTGGATGGGAAAATCACGAGACAATCACATGACAAGGTATAAATCATATTTTTTTTTATAAAATTACCCTTCATTTTTTGGTCCCTAAAAAAAGTAAGGGGCCATAAATTATATAATACCTCCAATCAAGGCCTTAACTGTGTGTTTATATATATACATGTATAAATTATAATGAATATTGGCTCTGCAACCAAGTCGCCATAGCCATCTTCACCGCCCTGCAATCCAACCACCTCTACCAAATCACCAACCCCCATGTGT
>BRYE01000008.1:14213314-14215814 GCA_030159115.1 Actinidia arguta var. hypoleuca
GGTTCTTTGTTGTTGTTATTTTGTTTCAATGTGTGTGTTTTCTCGTTTTGGTTGGGCCTCTTTTCATTTATCACGAAGGAGTATATTTGGAATAAAAATATATTAAGAGTATTATACAGTGTAAGGGGAGCAAAATATACAGTAACATAATTTGGCCTTGCTAGGGCAAGGGCTTCTGTCGGGTGACCCTTTTTGTCGGAGCTTGGTGCATATACTAACGAAGATAGGCCCTGTCCGAGCTAAGATTACCACTACTCTCGAGCTGTCGCTACTTAGTAAACTTAGTAAGACAACCAAGCCATAGCTTGGACGAGGGACAACGATCAGCGGTAATCCCGAGGGATGTTAGGGGACAGAAGGTGACTTGCCTATCATAGTTGTCCCCTGCTTGGATGATCCCCCTGTTAAAGGCCCGCTCGTAGATAGGGCCACAAGCTATTTCCTGAAGCTTGGCCAGATCTTGCAATGCCTTTTCTCTCTGAGCCCCAGTAGGCGCCCCCTCATTTTGAGCCTGGGTTACAACCCCATAGCTGGCATCCCGAGCCTATTCAGCAGCATCCAAATCTGCCTTTACCTGATTAGTGGCAGCTAGTGCGAGCTTAGCCTTGTTCAGTTCAAACTCCAAGTTGCACATCTTCTTCTTGGTGTTCTTCAGCTCAGATGACTGCTCCTTCATGTGGTCCGAGATAACCACAGCCCTCTAAAGGCTCTACAAAGCCAAAACACAGAAAACATCAAGTATCAGAAGTGCAAATTGAAAGTAATGAGATTAAAATGCGTACCTAGACTTGTTGCATCACTAGCAGACCCTTGATCGTCTTCG
Source organism: Actinidia arguta var. hypoleuca (assembly GCA_030159115.1). NCBI lineage: Eukaryota > Viridiplantae > Streptophyta > Magnoliopsida > Ericales > Actinidiaceae > Actinidia > Actinidia arguta. Next base: position 14,214,138 of record BRYE01000008.1, read on the forward strand.
AGCTCTCCTCCATGAGGGCGGTGACATCATTCGGCAGCACGACTGCCCGCGCAAGGGTCAAGTTGGTGTCATGATCTTGGCGGAGTCCACCACCATTACAAGCGGAGAACTCTAGTTTCCACAGCTCAGTGTTTGCAACCGAGGAAGGGAGGAATGCCGAGCTTGTTTCCCCTGCCTTTTTTTTGACCTCTTGGACATGCCCTCCGTGAGCTCCTTCTTCTTATGTTTGTCTAGAAGTGGGGCCTCTGATGAGTTTGGTCTAACGCTCATGATCATGTCAGCCAGTTCCAAAATCGGATCAACAGTTGGCAGAGGCACCTGGATGATGGGAGGAACAGCTATTACGGGAGGATTGGTAGCTGACATAGTTTTCTTCTGACCCAAGGTCTTGAAATTTACCATGTTGGTTTCACAAGAGCTTGCATCAGAGTTGTTGGCCTCCTTAAAAGAATGGGTTATCTCAACTTCGCCCACAGGCTAGGGAGGAGTGTAGGAAAGATCGTCGAAATACTCGTTGTTCGAGATTGAAATAGAAATGGGCAGGGCTGAAGCTTCTGGATTAACTATGGGAATCACCTGATTGCGCCTTTTATTCAACACGAGTTGACTGACAGCTTCCTCTCTTTCCTCCTTCTCGTTATTCGAAGAGTTTAAAGAGATGTAGCTCAATTAGCTTGAGATGACGCCCTCTTCCTAACCATGAACTTGGGTGAGGGGGAGGTTTGCACTGAGCTTGGCTTTGGACCTCTCCAAACCAAAGGCGTTGCGCTGTTAAGCCCGACCCTTAATACGAAGGGGAGGAAGACTAATTCTGCCAAGCTCTTTGGTCTTATCTGGAATAGTGTGCCAGTAAACCAACTCGTACACAAGTATATCGGTTATCTTCCTCAAAGCTCGCCTGTTGTTAATAGCTTGAATAGCCTTTTTGCACTCTTCGGACCGGCATTTGAATTTTTCACTAAAATCTGCATAGCAATAGAAGCAAGTATCAGTATAAGAAATTTCACAAATGTAAAGATCAAAGATTCAGTAAAGGAAACACTTAATGTCAGGAAAACAACCATTATCCCTCGGGAACGACCAGAGACCATCGTCCCTAGCCCAAAATTTCCAATTATCTGAACCCATACAAACTCATCGAGGAACAAGTCCTTGTTTGGGTTGTCAGTAACCAACGTCGTTTGTGGTTGGCAGGGATTCTTGAGACGTAAGTAATGATTACCCTTCAACAAGGGTTTGTGTGGCTCCCTTTTCGGCCACACCATGGTATAGACGTGCAACAGGTCCTCAGCACTAAATGGGAACTTCATCGATGCATCAATGTGTCCACTGCAAGCACGATTCGGACAAAGTTGACGGACACCTGCATGAAAATGAGGTGGTAGTGAGCTATCACCTCCTTTAGCATCGGGTTGATGGGGAACCTAAGCCCAGCCTAGTGGATCAACCAAATATGAACCGAGATGCGGTCCCCATTGCCCTCCATTATGTTGGCATCCTCGTTTGGCCTGGAATGCCATATTTAAACATCCACGAGGATGCCTTGGTTGATCTTGAACCTGTTCAAAGCTTCGTCTTTATGAACCAATAGCCGAGCTCGATTCAACTCCATGTTCTGAAAATAGAAGCAAAATAGTTAAAACGAGCTCAACCAGACAATTGTGGCAAGTTTTGGGG
>BRYE01000008.1:14220814-14223314 GCA_030159115.1 Actinidia arguta var. hypoleuca
CTTCCTTTTAGCACCTCGGATTTGTTGCACGCATATACCGTGGTACGTCCAAATAAGGAGTACGACACCCAATTCCTTAATAGCAATTACTATCTTCATCTTAAGAATCCCCACCAACCCCAAATAAGGTTGGTGATTGATATTCCGGACAAAGACTTGTTTCTAAATGAGTTTCTCTGGGTTTCAAAAAATTGGGAATTTCAAGCTAGGGACAATGGCCTTTTCTCTTTCCCAAGGCATAATGGACGTATTCCAAACAGTAAGCTTCCTTGTATCATATTTGTACTTTACATACTTATAAATTTTTGAACTGATTCTAATTCGTGCCTTGGTTGGTGTAACAAATTTCAATGAGCTTTTTTGAAATAGATCAGATCAATGCAAGGAAGCCATCCAAGCCCTCAACAACAGGCGAGTTCCTAGGAAGGTCACTAACTTGCTAAAATACGAGCCGATCTATCGCCACATCATCCCGCATCGAGACGAGCAACTCGCTAGGGTCAAGTTTTCCATGTTACAGATTGAAGGGCGAGCTCATCCATATCGCATGTTTAGCTTGAAAGATTTAAGTGTCAAGCTCGATGAAGGCGGCGCATTCGCCAAAGACCTTGATCTAAACAAAGGGAACACCTCAAGCTTGTCTAGTTTGTGTCATTCGATTCTTTGGACAATGAGGAGAAGGAAGGGGAGAAGGTTAATCAGTTGGTGCTCAATAGCAAAAGGGGAGTCATTAATCCTACTACTGCCCTGGCTATTCTAATAGTTGCCCTAATTGTCCATATCCTAGTCTCGAGCTCGGATCTTAAAAGATTTTGACGACTTGGTTTTTTCCCCAATTCAGCCCGTGGGTGAGGACATGATCGCCCATTCTTACTCTGAAGGTAGCAGTTCAGACGTAAGCTCGGGCGAAGTAAGCATGGCCCCAAAGTTCAAAACCCTGGCCAAAAAAATCCAAGGCGGTTGTTGATCCTCCTGTAGTGCCAGATCCTCGGATTATCCAGGACCCATAGCCGACTCCTAGTCCAGTCCTAGACTTAACTGTTCTAGGTCAGGTTGAACTGAGCTTATCAGAAGCGTTGCATCTGGACAAGTGCTAAGGGAAAAAGCTTGTTGGGGGTCCTTCAAAAAAGCATAAGAAGAAGAAGGGGAAATGAGCTCAGCACTCCTCCCGTCTTGTAGTGCGCATGCCAAGCTGTTGAAGCCCGAGTTCTCTATCGCCGACCTCAATAAATAGTTTATCGTGGTTGATTCTTCCAAGGACCATGATACCAGCTTGGCCTTTGCGCAGGTAGTCATACTACCTAAAGATGTTGTTGACCTCACTGAGGAAGGCACAAAGGAGATTCAAGACCTACTAGTGATGCAACAAGTCCAAGTAAGGATGTTAACCAAGAGCGCCTTCTAGTTTCCTTATGGTACTGTGAACATTTATCAATTTCTTTGATTTTGTTTTGTAAAGCCTCCAAAAAGTTACGGCTATCTCGGACCGCATGAAGCAACAGTCAACCGAATTGAAAAAGTCCAAGAAAAAAGTGAGCAACTTAGAGTCTGAGCTGAAGCAAGCTAAGCTCGCCCTGGCTGCCACTGAGCAACTCAAGTTGGATTTGGTTGTTGCTGAAGAGGCTCGGGACGCCATTTACACGACTGTTACCCAAGCCCAGAACGAGGGTGCTACTTCCGGGGCACAGAAGGACAAGCTTTGCAAGACCTCACTAAGTTTTAGGCGGTAGCCTACGATCCAGTCTACGAGAGGGTTTCTAACTTGGGCATCAACCGAGCTACAGATAATTATGACAGGCAGGTGGCTGAACTCCATCCCGGGATTTACTTGGATAGGTGGCTTGTCTATTTAACTGAGCTCGGCATCCTTGCGGATAATCTGTCATGGACTAAGGCTGCTCTCGATGTTGAGCTTCAAGACTCTCTTAAGAAACTATTGCCTAAAAACTTTTTTTACTATTATCAAAATTAAATACTTTCCTAATTACACAAAAATAACTTGGTTTGAACTTTTTCAAAAGAACCTCCAACTCGGCCAATAGAAAGTAACGCATTCTTTACCAAAAATGATTTATGTTGGGAAAACTCCCCATCTACTTAAGCACGAGCTTGAGATATCTTAAAAAATGCGAGGCTAACCCGTAGAACTGCTCAAGCACGGACTCGATCACTAAAAGGCAAGGTCAAAGAAAAGCAACATCTATGCTATAAACATGCAAAAATAATATATTTTCGCTAAGACATGACCAAAACTTGTCCGAACGAGCTGCGAAAAGTCAAAAAGAGCATCTGACTCTATGACTTGGTTGAACAGTTACAACATTTGGGAAGAGTTAGCCTAACTCTACGCGAGTTCTGAACTTTGTCTCACGAGGCTTATCTAAGTATACTTAGTAGAAATTTAGGAAGACTTAACCAAACTCAATTCGAATTCCAAATTCTGTCCCACGAGACTTATCTAAGTATACTTGGCATAAATTTGAAAAGAGTTAGCCAATAT
>BRYE01000008.1:14230814-14233314 GCA_030159115.1 Actinidia arguta var. hypoleuca
ACTTCCCGTAGCCCCTTTGAACTAGTGTCTTCAAACAAAATTTCCTCTAATTGTTGCGCAACCAAGTGTCCTCTAACACAACTGCCTATTGAAGAATGTAACTATCCAGTCATAACTGTCTCTGTCGAGTTATGACTGCTTCTGCCAAGTCCTGACTGTAATTGCCCAGTCTTGACTGCCTCTACCGAGTCATGCTTCCTCTATCAAGTTTTGTTGCCTCTACCCAGCATAGTTACCTCTGCCGAGTTTTGTTGCTTCTGCCCAATCATGACTGCCTTTGCTAAGTCATGGCTGACGTTTTTTATTCACAGCCCACACTATTCCGCATTCAAGCATTACTCTGTTTCTGCTTTGCATTTGCTTTAAAGTATCACTATTTTGAACACTGCCACCTTGTCAAGGCATGCCTCCTTCATACCTTTGCCATGAGAAATGACGTGAGTGCAAGGTGCCACCACACACCAACACATATCCACATTGAGGGATTAGGGTTCTAACACTAATCCACTATTTGGTAGTGATAATTGACCTCACCATCACTATCTCTTCTCTAAATGTCTATTTCCCCATGATTTTGCCCACATTTCAATTGGCAGCCCATGGTGGCAAGAAAAGAGACAGTCGCTCGCTTGCTTCCTCCAACAAATCTTGCTTAATCTAATACAAAATTGCATTTACAATTTAGCCCCCTTAGGAGCTAATTATTTTGGTGACATTTTTGAATTGAAAAATATTACCAAGATATGGGTCCATGCAAATTTAAATAGATTTGCTAATGAGAGGAGAAGAAGAGCATAGGAATTAGCAACCTCGTGAAAATTTATGGTTGATCTTTTGAATCCATCCAATTTAAAGGGCCCCATATATGGAAAAAATAATTTGAGGTATGATGAAATTTTAGATCTTTTTATGTCACGACTGATCTTATCAGTGGTCAAGAAAATGATTGAATCATTGAAATTAAGGGTATAGTATGATTGCGAGATTATAAATGATTAATTGCTCCAAAAGATCTCACATTTTATTTCATGTGTAATATTTGATTAACTTTCTTACCAACCACATATTAACCACGCGATCGATAACGACACTAATGTGGTGTACACTCATGTTGGCTTCTAGTTTATAGGGTAGTTACTTATTAATAGTAAATGATTTTCATTTCATGGTTGGTTTGTGCTAAAACAAAACAAAACAAAACTAACTTAATCAAACCTGTGTCTGTGTGTGGGAAGTTACCAGTAAATGTATTAAGATGGTTAATCAAGAGTAATACCTGTAATTTGTCTATATTGTCGATATGATCCATGTAATTATAATCGTTACAAATTTTCCCTTTGATACGCAAATTGTGTTGAATTGTTCCAATTGAAAACTTGGCCACATGCTACATTTGGCATGGCCACAATGGGGAAATAATTGTAGTTTGTCGTTTCTGTCAATTTGTTGCAAAAGGGACCAAATCGACATAAGTTGCAAACTATGGAGAATAGTAGTAAAATTGGTTTTTTTAGTTTCTTGATTTTTTTAGTGAATTATTTTTGCCATTTGATCAAAATTTTATATTTTTTCGATTTCTCTTGACAAGAAGAGTCTGAAAATGTGAAAATTTTCAGCTAATTCAGCAAAAAATTTCACTATTTTTGATGGTTTTCGTAGGGTAAAAATAATATTTTCGTTTTTAGTGAAAAAAAATTCAAATTAGTTAATTTTTTTTTATATTTTTGGATTCCTCTTGTCAAGAGGAATCGAAAATATATAAAATTTTGATCAAACTGCAAAAAAAAAAAAAAAAAGTTACTAAATGCAAAAAAAATATAAATCAATAAATTAAAAAAAAATTAATAACCCAAACTGGGCCTAATAATCATCAATAAATTATAATTATATCCAAATGTGTAACATGGAGTCCTTGATGATGAGATATGTTCGTTCTCTTAACAAATCAAAATAGTAACTCAACTTATAAATTTGGTTTTATGTTACTTTATAATGAAATGATAAATCAAAGCTCAGGACAAAAAAGTTGGGCGAGGGCTTAGAGGGGAACCAAAAACATGAGAGATGCAAAGTGAAGAGCAAAGAACCCCTGCTTTTAAGTTGGAAAGGAGTGCATCAAATGATTTTGCTCAAACAATGAGAGAGAGAGATAAAGAGAGAGAAAGAGAGAGAGGCATGTGCCCAAATATTCACGAGCCAAAAGCATGCATTTTTTTTTTTCCTAGTTTTTACGTACATTTTGTCTAGTTACGTGCCCAGATCGTGAAACTATTTCATATAAAGCTATCTATGCATAGTACAAAGAAATAAAATTTTGTCAATTTTTTTCATACCGGATGGAGGAGATATAGATTCTAGGACTGGAAGAATCCAATTGTTATTTGTTATGCATATTATTCATGGTTGGTTCTCCTTCTTTGGGGACCCAAACAAAGCCTTAGTACTTTAGGAAGTAAAATATATGTCTTATTGGTTTTGCTTGGCTGGGTGAAATTATTAA
>BRYE01000008.1:14260814-14270814 GCA_030159115.1 Actinidia arguta var. hypoleuca
CCTTTTTAGGTAAATGATGCAACAAACTGCTTGTCTTGTCCATGACCTAGCAGGAAAGTATCGACAAGATCTTGGCCTTTATATCAAGGGAGAACTTCTTCATTATTAAAGAGGTTCTTAAATCCAAGTCTTTCCGCACGTGTCTCAAGCTTGGTTCCAACTCAATGGCATCTAGTGAAGGGAACATTGGCGAGGAAACACCAGTAGGAAGGGCAGCTCCAATTGCGGGTGATGAGAATGAGTCTCAACTTTCCCGAGATGAACCTTGTTGAGGCGATCATTCTTGAGATGGCTCGGTAGAATATATAGAAACTATTAGGAAGGAAATGAATAGAGTTTTACCTCGCCTTCCTGATCTGACACTATTGAGGTTACTTAGGAAAAAGTTTGATCACTCGCCCCTGGTTTGGAATTAGGTAGCTCCAGCTCGGAGGCCTGGTCAGATTCACGGTTGTCCCCTGAGCTCAAATCAGACGATATTGTCTCCGTTCTTTTCTAGGTATCTTATGTTTTTTCTTCATCGATGTTGGTTTTCTTCTTTGCAGCTATGTTGAAGAGAATTAATCTGAAGAAACTCGATCAAATAGCTGAAGGATCCAAGGGCGCAAGCTCGGCGGCGACATCAACTTCAATAGTAAAAGGGATAAGCATTGGCAAAAAATGCCCCCAGGGTGAGACGCCTGACATCGCGCCTGCCACAAAGGGCAAACTAGCTTCTAATGTCAAGGACAAGGAGACCATGTCACCATCGATGACCAAAAAGAAGGCGATATGGAGGTTCAGGACGCCACCAAACAAGGTAAACAACACGTCGGCGACCACCATGGGTACCTCAATCAACCCTGGTACAATGTTAGGGCCCAAAGCCTCCATACTAAGGAGTCCCTCCGTAGCGGAGAAAATCCTAGGGGGAGTCATTCCACCTTCTAACAAGGAAAAGGTGGACAAATTATCCCTGGATCAGGTGGTCACAAAGTTCTTCCACGTCATTGGCCAGGTATTTATTCAGTTTTAATCTTGATCCTCGTTTATGTACTTTCATTAATTCAAGGTGATCATAAAAACTTGTTTGTAGAAGGCGGTTATGCTCGGGTCTTCCTAGGCTATACGAAGCAAGGAAATAGGGGACGAGGCAACCTTTCAACAAGTCAGGTCGCATCACTCGATGGCAAGATGTCTCGAGCTCAAAAGATGGCCAGCGAGCAGTACAGATAGTTGGTCGAGGTTCGAGTCCGACAGCAACAGGCCATCGAGGAGATAAAAAAGATCATAGAGGACCAGGATTCCACGGTGGCGAGGTTGGAGAAGCAGGTGGCCCATGCCCAAAAATTAGCCATTGAGAAGTTCAGGTCCTCTGATAAATTTAAGTGGATGGTTAAACTTACAGCTTCCAAATACTTTGGCGAAGGTTTTAATTTTTGCAAAAGGAAAACTGCTCGGCATCATCCCAACCTTGGCATCGACCTCCAAGGCATGGGCATTGATCAAGACCTGCTCGAGGAGAAGGAGGATGCCGAGGAAGAGGAGGAAAAGATAAGGGAGAAGGAGAAGGAAGGAGAGGAGGACAAGAAGAAGGGCGAGGAGAAAGGCGATATACCAACCTTCTTTCTCTTTAAACACTTGTAGATTTTTGTAAATTTTGTACTGGCGAGATGTAATCCTTCCGATCTTTAATGAAAATCTTCTTTTTCCTTGTTTCTTGTTTGCCTCATTTACCTTATAACATATCTTCTGCTTGTACTGGAGAAATAAACTTTAGAAGCCGGCGAGATAAACTTGACGAATTAAAACAGCTTTGGCGAACTTAATTAGGCAATCAACTTAAACCATGGCGATCAAAAGTTTGGCAAAATGGCGATGTAAAATTGGCGAACATCACTTAATTTCTTTAGCCAAAAAAATTACTTGGCGAAATTCTGAAATCCTTTATTTTTGGAAATAAAAAGATAACATTCACGACCTTTACTTTGGTGATGACCATGGAGAGACAAGCCACATCAAAATCATGATGTTATCTCTTTAAAATGGAGAAACTTGCAAATTCAACTGTTAGGCAATAAGGCAAGCTTGATTAATATACAGATAAGGCCGGTTAGTATTGCTTTAATTTGGGCAAACAATAAACCTTATTATGGAGATATAAGTAATCAAGCGAGTCGTTATCTGGCGATCAAGATGCCTTATCATTTTCTAATTTCAATGAAAGGGCGATCTTGATATTGGCGAGATCAAAAATTGGCGAATTAAAATTTTTGAAATTGGCAACATAACTCACTGGCGATTACTGGCGATAAAATCAAACTAGAGAGATTTTATTATTGGAATAATCCTCATCACATGGAAATTGGTAAGCATAACAAAGATTTTGGTGATTAAAATCGAACATGTATGGAGATTTGGCAAAATCAATACTATGGCGATTTTTCGTGGCCCAGGTAATTATAACCACATGGAGATTGGAAATCATAGGACTTTGGCGATCTTTCGTGGCCTAGGCGACCATAACCACATGGAGATTGGCAACCATAGGACTTTGGCGATATCATATTGCACATGCGATCTTCTTCGAACGGCGACCATGGAAACTATTGATAATATTTCTTTTAAGTGTTCAGCATTCTAGAGATGAGGTAATGACTTCCCACTCATGTCTTCTAGTTAATAGGTTCCTGGTATGGAAACTTTGACAACCTTGTAGGGGCCCTCCCGTGTAGGGCCAAGCTTCCCAGCGTTAGGCTCTTTTGTAGACAAAGTGACTTTCCTCAGGACTAGATCACTAGACAGGAAAGATCTGTACTTAACTCTTTGGTTGTAGTAACTGGCGACCTAGTACTTGTAAGCTGCTTAGCGTACCTCATCTCTCTCTCTCTTTTCGTCATGGAGATCAAGGTTGAGCCTTGCTCGGTTTTATTGTTCTCCATGTCAAAATTTGAGGTCCTGAAGCTCGACATGCCTATCTCTACTGAGATAATTGTTTTTGTCTCATAAATCATCAACTACGATGTCTCGGCCGTAGGGATTCTGTTCATCATTTGGTAAGCCCATAGTATGCTAGGCAAGTTTTCTACCCATTCGCTTTTGGATTTTTCCAACCTTGACTTTAGATTTCTCAGGATTATTTTGTTAGTGACTTTCATTTGACCATTTGCTTGAAGATGACCAGGTGAGGAGAAATGGTTGGAGATGGCAAGGTCCAAGCAGAACAGCTTGAATCTGTCATTGTCCAACTATTTTGCGTTGTCCAAGATGATAACCTTGGGAATTCCAAATCGAAAAATAATGTTCTTTCATACAAATTTTCTGGCGTTCCTCTTAGTGATTTTGGCAAGTGGCTTTACTTTTACCCACTTTGTAAAATAGTTTATGGCAACGATCAAGAATTTTCTCTATAACGGAGCTTGAGGCAAAGATCTGAGTATGTCAATTCTCCATTAGGCGAATGGCCATGGGCAGGTCATTGGCACCATCTCAATATGAGGGAGATGACTTACTGGAGCGAACCTCTAGCAGTTGTCACATTTCCTAGTGTATCTCATCGAGTCTCGCTCCATCTGATGCCAGGAATATACTTGGCGAACAGTTTTCCTAACTAGTGATCTCGCCTCGGAGTGGTTTTCCCAGACGTCTTCATGAATTTCTCTAAGCATGTAATCTGTTTCCTCAAGCTGGAGACATCTTAAGAGTGTCTCGAGAAGGATCTTTTGTACAAGAATCCTTGTATGAGGCATAAGCTGGCTGCTCGGTACAAGATCTGGCGAGCTCGGAGCTTGTCTGATGGCAGTGTTCTATCACGGAGGTATGCAGTAATATTGTTCATCCACGTCGGATCGGTTGCTACTTGACAGATGGTTTATGGCGATCTCAATACTTGGACTTGGAAATAATTCCATAGGTATACCCCTGTCCGATACGAAATCGAAGGCTGAGGCGAGGTTAGCTAGAGCATCAGCCTTCTTATTTTTCTCTATGAAAATTTGGCAAATCTTGAAGTCTTTGATCTTTGTTGACATAGTTTTTACCTCATCTAGATAGGCTATCATCCAGAGAGCTTCAGCGAGGTAATCTCCTTGGACTTGATTCACCACAAGTTGAAAATCACTGAAGGCGTCCAAGAATTCCACTCCCAATTTCGTTGCAACTCTAAGTCCGGCGAGAAGAGCCTCATATTAAACTTTGTTATTGGTGACTTTGAACCTAATACGTATAGAATACTCTATTTGCTCGCCTGAAGGAGTTTGTAGAACAAATCCTGTACCACAACTGTGCTGGTTGGACGATCTTTCTACGAATAACTTCCATTTGGTAAGGTCTTCATCTGGATTTTGTTCTTCTAAAGTTTCCACCTCGGGGAGAGTTATCTCAAGCTCTAGAGCTACGTCATGTATAAATTTAGCTATAAAGTCGGCCAATACCTGGGCTTTGATCACCATCCTTGGTCGGTAGCTGATATGAAACTCACTTAGCTCAATAGACCACTTGAGGAGTCGTCCCGAGGTGTCAAGTCATTGGAGAATCTACTTTAGAGGCTGATCAGTCAATACCACAATAGGATGTGCCTGGAAATAGTGACAAAGCATTCTGGCAGCGATTAGAAAGGGCATAAGTGAGCTTCTCAATTTTCAAGTATCTAGTTTTAACTCCCATGAGGACTTTATTGACATAGTACACTATTTTTTGAACTTTGTCCTCTTCTCAGATGAGCATTGTACTCACGGTGGTTGGCGATACAGGTAGGTATATGACGAGCTCCTTACCCAAGCTAGGAACAGTGAGTAGAGGCGGGGACCCAAGATACTCCTTCAATTGCTGGAATGCACCTCGGACTCGTCTGTCCATTCAAAAGCTTTGTTTTTCCTTAGAATCTTGAAGAATGGTAAGCACTTATCAACCAATTTTGAAACAAACCTGTTAAGAGTTGTTACTCGCCTAGTTAATTGCTACACCTCATGAATGTTCCTAGGCGAGCTCATGGCAAGCAGGGCCTAAATCTGGTTTGGGTTTGCCTCAATCCCATGCTTAGTCACAAGGAATCCAAGGAATTTACTTGAGGATACACCGAAGATGCACTTGAACGGATTCAACATCATGCGATATTTTTGGAGAATGCTAAACATTTCTTCCAGGTGGCTAATGTGATCAGCAACTTTTAGGCTTTTGGCCAGCATGTCATCTATGTAGACTTTCATTATTTTCCTTATCATTTTTTTGAACATCTTGTTTACCAATCTCTGGTACCTCGCCCTAGTATTCTTCAAATCAAAAGGCATAACTTTGTAGCAGTACAATCCTCTTTCCATGATAAAAGTAGTCTTCTCCACGTCGTGTAGATGCATTTTGATCTGATGATAACCTAAGAAGGCGTCCATAAAACTAAAGAGTTCATGTTTTGAAATTGAATCAACAATCAGATCAATTTTGGGCAAAGAAAAACTGTCTTTCAAGCAAGCCTTGTTAAGGTCGGTAAAGTCAACATATACTCTACACTTCTTCCATTTTGAGGGGCGACGACAATGTTGGCAAGCCAATCCAGATAGTGAGATTTTCTAATAACATTGGCTTGATAAGCTTATCCACTTCTTCTTCTATGATCTTCAGGCGTTTAGGGGCAAACTTTCTTCTCTTGTCAAACTGGAGAATGGTTAGGGTTGGTGAACATCTTGTGAACAGAGACTTGAGGATCTATTCCTAGAACGTCCCCTGGCAACTATGCAAAAATATCATAGTTTTTTTTAAAAAATCTCACCACAGCATTCCACAACTCCTCAGTCAAATTCAATCTCGATCATGACATGGTGATCTGAATAGTCATGATCTAGATAGTCCCGATCATGACATGGCGATTTGGTCAATTTAGTCCTGATCACCAAGGCTTGATGTTTTTTGTCTCTCTGGGATCAACAAAGGTAATCTCCTCGAATTTATCCCTCAATGCCTCCATCTCGGCATCGTAAATCTGTAGTTGCTATTGGATACTTGGTTTTAAAGGAGATTCGTCCTTCATGACCGTGATGAAGCAATGCCTGACAACTTTCTAGCTGCCCCTCACCTTGCCTATCCCAGTTGAAGTGGAAAACTTCATCATTAGATGGTAAGTTAAAATGATGGCCTTGATCCCGCCTAATGTCGGGCAACATAAGATTGCATTGTAGGGCGAAGGGCAATCTACAATAATGAAATCCTGCCACACTGTGGTCTGGTGAGGTTCTGCTCCCGAAGTCAAAGGCAACTTGATCCACCCAAGTGGATGTGTTGCACTCCCTTCAAATCCGACCAGATGAGTGTGAAATGAGTGGAGCTTATCTCGCCCAATCTTCATCTCATCAAATGCTAAGATAAATAAGATGTCGACACACCTACCATTGTTGACCAAGATCCCCTACACGTTGCAATTGGAAATTGTAGCAGAGATGACCAATGCGTCGTCATGTGGGAGATGTAATCCTCTCATGTCATCATTGGTGAAGGTAATGGATTGGTGAGCTCCAGCCGTAGGTGTAAAAATGGTGTAAACTTCTTCTTTAGCTCGCCCATTAGCACTCCTGACATACCTCTTCCGAGATGAGTTTGAACATCCTTCTAATCCCAATCCTCCATGGATTACTTGGATATCTTCCGCTGTTGGTCGGTTATCATCATATCACCTCTCAGGCTAATCTGGACACAGTTGATCATCTACATACTTTTTTAGATACCCTCTCTTGATTAGGTCGGTTATCTGCTCTTTTAGCTGAAAGCAGTCCTCGGTGTTTATCCGTGGTCTCTATGAAACTCACAATACTTGTTCTTGTTTCTTATAAGGGGGTTGGTCTTGATCTTCTCAAGACACTTTATGAATTTCTTGTTCTTAATTTCCATAAGTACATGGGCAATAGAAGTATTAAGATGAGGCAATGTCAGCTCAGCTCAGCGACGTGGCATACGAGGACGTCGGTCATTAGTTCTATTCCTAGTATCCCGATCGGACTTCTTGCTTTTCACCTCATCCCTGTAGTCTGATCGCCTGGTGTCCGGCTCTTTTCTCTTGTGATCATCCCTTCCTCGCTTCCTCTACTTGGCCTCGGCCTCAGCCAACTCTTTTGCAGCAATATACTTGTCAGCCTTGCTCTAGAGCGTTGACAAGGTTTCTAGGACGTTCTTAGAGAGGGAGTCAAATAGTGGACCTGGGCAAAGTCCTTCGATCATGGCCATAATCACCACCTTATCACTGGGGTCCTCTACTTCTAGGATAGTCTGTTTGAACCGCTTGACATAGTCTTTTAAGCTCTCCTCTTTTTTTTGGTGAACTACGAAGAGATGGGAGGCATTCTTTTGCATGACGCTACAATTCATGAAATTGGCGACAATAAACCTGCTCAGGTCGCCAAACGAGTCAATGGTTCCTAGAGATAGCTTTCTGAATCATGACCTTGCTACCCCCTTCAGAGTAGCTGAGAAAGCTTTGCACATCACCTTGTTCGAGTACTCTTACATTGACATCAAGTTCTTGGACGAGTTTAGGTGGTCCATCAGATCTGTCTTCCCTTCATAAACTCTGAGCTGAGATGACAGTTTGAACTTGGAGGAAACTCTGATCCTCATCACCTTATCCATAAATGGAGGCTCAGTTTATTTGATCAAAGCATCAACTGTAATTGCTTCGGTGTTGATGGTGTCAATCCGAGTAGTAGATTTATCTTGGCGCCTGGTCATCTCGGCGAGATGACCTTCCTTTTCTCCTGGTCTCCTCAACCTCTGTATCAGGAGTTCGGCTAGACAACCGGGACTCCGACGGAACATGACTCCTTTCTAATCTAGAGAGTACACTCGGTGACTGTCGACGAGACATTTGCTAAATATAAGATGTATGAGGGAAAATATTAGCAAAAAAATCATAATAAAAAAACACCCATTTTCTCTCATTTTTTTTATTTTTATTAGGTTGAACTTATACAAATACCCATTTTTTGCAAATATTTTCATGGTAGCCAAGACCAAAAAAATAAAAAAAAAAATGCAATTGGATAAAAAAGGAGGGTAAAAATTATTTTTTTTTCACTAAACTCCCCTATAGTTTGTAAAATTATAAAAATCTCCCCTATTTCGGAAAATAATATACAGATTTTCCTTTCATTAAAGTGAGGCCAAACAAAGGGTAAATTTTAATAACCTCCCCTGAGATTTGATTAAATTGCACGGGTCTCTCCTATAGTTTGTAAAATTACACAAACATCCACTCTTTTTGAACTAACATACGTTTAGATTTACAAATTATAGGGAAGATTAGTAAAATTTACCCTTTGCATATTAATATCATTAGGCATCACTTTAACAGAAAGAAGAATCTGTATATTATTTTTAAAAGTAGGGGATGATTTTGTTATTTTATAGACTATAAGGGAAGTCTGTGAAATTTTGTCAAATCTCAGGGGAGGTTAATGAAAGTTACCCTAGATTTTTTTATTAAATGCCAAAGTTTACTGCCCATTTGTCATAAATTATTTTTGCATTTAATATACTACCAAATATGATTTGTTTATAATTTAAATGCAATTAATATACTACCAAATATGCATAAATTTAAATGCATGATTCATTAAGTTTTAATAGGTCCAGAATCAAGGTACAATAGTAAAGAGTAAGGTTTTTAAAATCTATTTCCCTTCCAATGACGAATCCCTTTACTTAGATTAAGGGACTATGTTGGAATTATAAGGGATTTACTTGCGTATCATTCCATTCGATCTTTTAGGTTCCAACTTCACCTCAACGGCTATGTCACGATGCCCTTAAAATCAATATGTGATGGAAAGCGACCCCATAGGGCGTCTCTCTAAATAGAAATAGAAGGGATGGGTGGGAAAATATGTTAATCGGAGTAGTTATCTTGAAGCAGATTCTTCGACTGGATCAATGTATGTATCAATCCTAAAAACATCCCGAAAATTTAGTCTAGAAAAAACCCGCCTCAATTCCTCTCTCACTCACAATGAAAGCTAAGAGCTTGCTCCAAGACATGCCAATTAGGGAATTTGACTTCTATTTTTAATTGATTCAGGTACCTTGCCTAAAACAATAACTCAAACAACTCGAAAACTTAAGCAAGGCTAAAAAAGTAAGCCTAACCCTCAGGCTACCATTTCTTAAACTTGAATATATTCCACCAGTTGACGTACATATTAAACAAATAATAATTAAAATAAATTATTGGGCTTATGGGTTTAAAATTTGATTTAGAGTTGTATATGGAATTGCAAGTTGACAGTCTTGACCATTGATGCAATAAATTCATTTGAGAAAAGTTATCCGTATTGGTATATATCATTTGTTTTCATTAAATGAGAGTAATAATTAAAAATAATAATTAGGCAAAATAACATCTTGCCTTGCACTAGAGATGGAGTTTCAATTTTTTTCCAAAAAAGATTCAACTCAAAATATATGAGAAAGTTTGTGGGTCCTATATTAGTAAGTCTAACAGTAAGACTCACAATTTCTCTTACATATTTTGAACTGGACCTCTACAATAACTATAGAGAAGCTAGCCTTGTCAATATAATTTCATCAATTGCGTAAAACCCAAATGAAACTGGATAAAGCCCTCCACGAAAACAAATAAAGTCACTGTAGCAACAGAATAGTGGAAAGTAAAAAAGGACAAACTTATTTTCTTTCAAGAAAAGCTAGATACATAATTTTCGGACACAATTACGATCACACCTCTCTCATAAAGGTAAATCCTATGATAAGGTCCACGTGTTGCGAGATCCACCTCTTGTGAGAGTGTGACTAAAGTTGTGTACAAGTGTTTGGGGGTGGGGTTGTCAAAAAAGCCTAAAGATATAACTGCTCATAATGTAATTAACAAGTGTCATTATTGCGACAAATACCTTCATAAATAATTCCAAAAAAAATAAATAAAATAAATAAAAGCCTTTAAATGGATTTATCACTTGCAGTGCCTCACATGGGATCAGGGGCAACTATGCAACTATTTTGGCTATAGAAATAACCTCTTCCCAAA
>BRYE01000008.1:14295814-14298314 GCA_030159115.1 Actinidia arguta var. hypoleuca
CAATCGAAGGAGGATGAGGAGGACGATGATTAGGAATTTTGAGTTTAAACTTGGTCGTTGTGTTATTATGTGTTAAGTTTAAAACTCTTGTTTTGCTTAGGATGTGTGATGTTTTGAAACTTGTATTGGTATTATGATCTGTGTTTGGATATTTTGGATTCTAAGTTTGGTATCGGAGTACTGTGTTTATCAATCTAATTGATTTAGTATAAATATTGTTCTCTAACA
Organism: Actinidia arguta var. hypoleuca; assembly: GCA_030159115.1. NCBI lineage: Eukaryota > Viridiplantae > Streptophyta > Magnoliopsida > Ericales > Actinidiaceae > Actinidia > Actinidia arguta. The sequence goes on from BRYE01000008.1 coordinate 14,296,043, forward strand.
AATATTAGCAAATCAGTATAAGCTTATCATCATTCCATGTCATCCAAGGGAGGTATGTTTTTCTGGTTCTTTTAAAGTACATTGTGACTCTTCGTATTCCATGTTTATAAGGTATCATTTCGTATATTGTGGATGTGTTGAGCCTTCTTAGTTTTTGGGACCATAACTGAAACATTATGTTTTGTTTTTAGAGATAGATGAAACAACTAATGACTTTGCATAATATGATGTTTAAGTAGATTATCATGTCAATTCAGTTTTGCATGCGTGATACTTTACTATCTGTGCAATATAGAGAGAGATGATCACATACACCGAGCACGAGTCGTGTTTTCCAAAGTGAAATTGTTATAAATCTATGTAATGACCTCCATGAAGTGGAGATTTATACCTTGTGAGCTTTAGAGCCATGAATTGTTTTTGCGAGAGGTTTTATCTTTACTCTAAAGAATTTTTTCAGCTTCATTCTTTGAATAGTTTCAATACTTTCGAATTTGGTTTACACATTAATGTGATGAGTTGGAATTTTTGACACCTTTTACATGACTTACATACATTCCGGAATGTGTTACATTGGGGCCAGAACATATGTATATTCTTTTTCTGTTACTCTTTCGGTAATTATGCAAAAACTGATCTCACAAAGCGTGTTAAATCTGGAGTTCGTCGTGAATTTGGGAAAAAAGAATAGTATACCTTGTGAGAAGTTGAGGAATATCGAAAGAAGGGAGAATGAATGAGAAAAAAAAAAAAATTCAATATGATATGAAGGAGTTGAAAAGTATGAAAAGGGAGTGTGAAGTGTATACTTACTAAGTTGGCATGTGTAGTGGCCAATGCATATGTTGAGATCTATTACCACTTGATTCTCTCTACTTTATTGGACTACTCTTACATTCATATTGCCTCAAATATCCGGAATTGCATAAGTTTTGAGTTCTTGTATGTAAAAGCTATCATGTCAAATTTTCGACTATTACATTAATTGTAAACATTCTTTCGTGAAGCTATGTCAAGTCGATACACTTAACGTTTTTGCGGTTTTTGAAATTAGGATTGCTTTATTTGCGTTACTTTTACACTTACTCATATAATGAGCAATCTTTTGAGAGAACCATGTGCGTTATATTTTTGAGAGTGTATGTCTTGTGAGATTTGAATCAAGACTGTCGGTTGTTGTTATGGGATGCATAATGATTGATCTTAAGGAAATACGACTTTAACACTGTTACACTTGAATCTCTCAATATATTGCACCTGACGGTTTGGTAGATTGCATGACATGATTGTGTTGATTTGAATTGCTTGCATTGTATTGTGGTGAGAAACTATTGTCGAACTATTTTTGATACATTGCATGATGTGATGTTTGTGGGTATCATCACTGGAAACCCTCACGAGACACCACTTGTCCACTAGGTAACCTAGGGGTTTATAGGCTTGATGCATACGCTAAATGCATTCGGGACTCTTACGAAATGAGAGATTATCTTTTTGTTTTTATTAATTTTGCTAGGGACTAGCAAAAGGTTAGTTGGGGGGTGTGATTGGACTGCATAATTGTAGTCCAAAGGCCACTAAACCATCCTAAGTTGTCCCTAAATTAGTGTAATTATATATTTTTATTGTGTTTTGTACTCAAAATCGTGTAGGAGTTCATTGCGGAAAATTGTTGATAAAGAAGAGAACTTGAAGCCCTAAAAGTAATCATCCTACTTCGAAAATGGACAAACGGTATTCTCAAAGAAATTTCCAATTGCAAAGAAGAGCCAAATATCAGAGACAGAGAAAGTTCAATTAGGGTTTACAACTTCGGTGTGTTGCCACATGTCTTTGCTCATCGTCTTCTTGGCGTGTCCCCCTCGCTCTTGCTCTCACAAAAGGTCCAGAATTCCATCAATAAGGTGAGCTTTCTTTCTTCTTTTTTTCACTGCATAATGAGACAGAGGGAGTAGATAGGTTTTAGAGATGCCGTGCTGCCATAGGACAGTGCTATTGCTGAGTTTGGGGTGACGTGGTTCCCATAGGGCCTGCCATGTGTTAGTGTCTATTTTGAATTTCTTTTGTAAGAGACTTCATTTTTATTTCCATAGTAAGGGGTCCAAGTAAAGGGGTAATATTTATATCTGATTGGACTGCATAATTGTAGTTTAAAGGCCACTAAATTATTTTAAGTTGTCCCTAAATTAGTGTAATTATATATTTTTATTGTATTTTGTACTCAAAATCGTGTAGGAGATCATTGCGGGAAATTATTGATAAAGAAGAGAAC
>BRYE01000008.1:14305814-14308314 GCA_030159115.1 Actinidia arguta var. hypoleuca
TTAAAAAATTAAATACTAAATGAATAATTTATTTTCTTTTTTTACTAAAAACTAATAAAAAAAATAAAAAAAATAAACAAAGTAATGAAAAAAGAGAGAGAGAGAGAGAGAGAGAGGGGGGGAGAGAGAGAAGAGAGAAAAAGAACAATATTGATCAAAACAACTCAGAACCAATCACTTCAATGCACCTCCCCTGTCAGGGGAGGTGCGAAGAACAATTTGCGTTCAACTATTGGGTTAATTTTAGTTAATAGACCCAAGATGACAACTCATTACAATACAGTACCTAGTAATTTGGACAAATTTCACTAACCTCTCCTATAGTTTGTCAAATTATAAAAATATCCCTTATTTTGGAAAATAATATACAATTTTCCTTCCATTAAAGTGAGGCCAAACAAAGGGTAAATTTTAATAACCTCCCTTGAGGTTTGATTAAATTGCACGAATCTCTCCTATAGTTTGTAAAATTACACAAACATCCACTCTTTTTAAACTAACATACGTTTAGATTTACAAATAATAGGAAAGATTAGTAAAATTTACCCTCTGTATATTAATATCATTTGCAATCACTTTAACAGAAAGGAGAATCTGTATATTATTTTTAAAAGTAAGGAATAATTTTGTTATTTTACAGACTACAAGGGAAGTCTGTGAAATTTTGTTAAACCTTGGGGAGGTTAATGAAATTTACCCTAGAAAATTTTATTAAATGCCAAAATTTACCGCCCATTTATCTTAAATTATTTTTGCATTTCGTATACTACCCAATATGTTGTGTATAATTTAAAGGCAATTAATATACTACCAAATATGCATAAATTTAAATGCATGATTCATTAAGTTTTAATAGGTCCAGAATCAGGGTACAATAGTAAGAGTAAGGTTTTTAAAATCTACTTCCCTTCCAATGACGAATCCCCTTACTTTGATTAAGGGACTATGTTAGAATTATAAGGGATTTACTTGCGTATCACTCCATTCGATCTTTCAGGTTCCAACTTCACCTCAACGGCTATGTCATGATGCCCTTAAAATCAATATGCGATGGAAAGCGACCCCATAGGGCGTCTCTCTAAATAGAAATAGAAGGGATGGGTGGGAAAATATGTTAGTCAGAGTAGTTATCTTGAAGCAGATTTTTCGATTGGATCAATGCATGTATCAATCCTAAAAACATCCCGAAGATTTAGTCTAGAAAAAACCCGCCTCAATTCCTCTCTCACTCACAATGAAAGCTAAGAGCTTGCTCGAAGACAGGCCAATTAGGGGATTTGACCTCTTTTTCTAATCGATTCAGGTACCTTGCCTAAAGCAATAACTCAAAAAACAACTTAAAAACTTGAGCAAGGCTAGAAAAGTTAGCCTAACCCTCAGGCTGCCTTTTCTTAAACTTGAATATATTCCACCAGTTGACGTACATATTAAACAAATAATAATTAAAATAAATTATTGGGCTTTTGGGTTTAAAATTTGATTTAGAGGTGTATATGGAATTGCAAGTTGACAGTCTTGACTCTCGATGCAATAAATTCATTAGTGAAAGGTTAGCTATATTGGTATATATCATTAATTTTCATTAAATGAGAGTAATATTTAAAAAAATAATCACGCAAAATAACATCTTGCCTTGTACTAGAGATATCTATATAGAGTTTGAATTTTCTCCAGTTATTAAAAAGATTGGCTCAAAATAGATGATAAAATTTGTGGGTCCTATATTAGTAAGTCTTACAACAAGACTCACAATTTCTCTTACATATTTTGAATTGAACCTCTCCAGTAACATTAGAGAAGCTAGCCTTGTCTATATAATTTCATGATTGCGTAGAACCCAAATGAAATTGGATAAAGCCCTCCACGAAAACAAATACAGCCACTGTAGCAACAGAATAGTGGTAAGTAAACAAAGAAGACAAACTTATTTTCTTTCAAGAGAAGATAGATACATAATTTTCAAACACAATTACGACGACACCCACTCACAAAGGTGAATCCCATTGTAAGGTCCACTTGTTGTGAGATCCACCCCTTATGAGAGAGTGTGACTAGAGTTGTGTACGGACGTGTGTTTGGGGCGGGGTTTGTAAAAAAAGCCTAAAGATATAACTGCTCATAATGTAATTAAAAACTGTCATTATTGAGACAAATTCCTTCATAAATAATTCCAAAAAATAAATAAAAGCCTTTAACAAAATAAATGGATTTATTACTTGCAGTGCCTCACATGAGATGAGGGGTAAATATGCAACTATTTTGGTTATAGAAATAACCTCTTCCCAAATATTAATTTACAAGAGCATAACATAAGCATGTGTTTTTGCTATATCACGAGTCGAGGTTAAACATATACATGTCCGATACCCATAAAAAAATAAAAAAATGCTATGTTTGTTGTGATAGGATTTTGGGATGAGCAACCAACAGTCAGAATTACTCATGACCTCGGCAATGATATAGTCGACCTGTGCAGAAGAACAAACATGATGGGTGGGAG
>BRYE01000008.1:14363314-14373314 GCA_030159115.1 Actinidia arguta var. hypoleuca
CTAAAAATGAAGTTTTCCACCTCAACGGGAGGTGGGCGAGGTGAGAGGCGACTAGAGAGTGGCCAGACAATATTTTATTTCAGCTATGAAGGCTGAAACCTCCCCAGCTCTGAATGCCCAATAGCAATTACTGATCCACAATGGCAAGATGGAACCTCTGAGGGACGAGATGAAACAAGTTATCTTGCTAGACCCCCGAGAAATCGAAAACACCAAACTTTTTTTTGAAAAGAATTACGTTGTGCTCTAGTAGAATTATTGAAAAGAAACTTTGACGTCTACTCTTGTTCATAAGGTGATGTCCCGGGTATTGATCCTCAAGTCGCCATGCACAAATTATATACCAACCCCGAACATCATCCAATTCGCTAAAAAAGAAGGAAATTTGCCCCCAAACGATTAAGAGTTATTGAAGAAGAAGTAACCAAACTCATCAAAGCCAATGTTATCAAAGAAGCCTATTACCTAGAATGGCTAGCCAATATTGTCGTCACCCTTAAGAAGGAAGGGAAGTGGAGAGTATGCATTGATTTCACTGATCTCAACAAAGCGTGTCCAAAAGATAGATTTCCTTTGCCAAAAATTGATTTGATAGTTGACGCCACATCCAAGCATGAGCTCCTTAATTTCATGGATGCTTTCTTGGGATATCACCAGATCAAAATGTTTTCCCCCGACGTGGAAAAAACTTCCTTTATCACAGAATGAGGATTATACTGCTACAAGGTCATGTCGTTTGCATTGAAAAATACTAAGGCAACATAACAAAGATTAGTAAACAAGATGTTCAAGAAACTAATTAAAAAAACCATGGAAGTATATATAGATGACATGCTCGTTAAGAGTATCAAAGCGGCCGATCACATCGCCCACCTTGAAGAAGCATTCGATATTTTGAAAAAATACCGGATGATGTTAAATCCTTCCAAATGTATCTTTGGTGTATCATTTAGAAAGTTCTTGGGATTTTTTGTAACCAAACGAGGGATTGAAGCAAAACTGGATCAAATTCAAGCTATACTTGAAATGAGCTCGCCTAACAATATCCATGAAGTTCAGAAGTTAACTGGGCGAATTACTGCCCTTAACAGATTTATTTCCAAATCGGCTGACAGATGCTTGCCCTTTTTCAAAATCCTGAGAAAGAATCAAGATTTTCGATGGACAAAAGAATCGGAAGGAACGTTCTAACAGCTCAAAAAGTATCTGGGATCACCACCTTTGCTTGTGGTTCCGACCACGGGTGAAGAACTATTTGTGTACCGGTCCATCTCGCCAACCGCGGTAAGTGTTGTGCTTATCCGAGAAGAAAACCGAGTTCAAAAATCGGTATATTATGTTAATAAGATCTTGATGGGTGCTAAGAATAGATATGTAATGATAGAAAAGCTCGCCTGTGCCCTTTTGATTGCAATCAGAAAGCTTCGCCATTATTTTTAAGCGCATCACATCACCGTACTGGCTGATCAACCTTTAAAGAAGATTCTCCAATGACCAGACACCTCAGGAAGGCTTCTAAAATAGTCCATCGAGCTGAGAGAATTTCATATTGATTACAAACCAAGAACGGCGATAAAGGCCCAAGCCTTAACTGATTTTGTGGCTGAATCCACTCGTAAAGCCACTCTAGAACCAGTTATGGCTCCCCCAAGGAAAGAGACTCAAACACTGCGAAGCTCGGAAGAGGATCTGTGGAGCTCGGATGAGTATCTTGGCAGATGGATGTTATTTGTAGATGGATCTTTCAATCAGCATGGCTGTGGTGCAAGGCTTATCCTCCAAATCTCGTCAGGACAACAAATGGAGTACGCTATACGAATTGGGTTTAAAATCACCAATAACAAAGTCGAATACGAAGCTCTCCTCGCCGGGTTAAGAGTCCCCACAAAATTAGGAGTAGATTCCATGGACGTCTTTAGTGATTCGCAACTAGTGGTGAACCAAGTCCAAGGAGAATACCTTTCCAGGGATACATGGATGGCGGCTTATTTAAACGAAGTCAAAAGCATATCCCAAAAAATCAAAAAATTTACCATTTGCCAGATCCCTAGAGAAGAGAACAGAAAGGCTAACGCCCTCGCCAATCTCGCCTCCACGTTTGATTTCGTATCAGACTGAAGTATATCTCTGGAATTCCTATTTAATCCAAGTATTGAGATCGTCAAACCTGTCTGCCCAACAGAACAAGACCCAACATGGATGGATGAAATCATCACCTATCTTCAACATGGCACGTTGCCAATGGATAAACTTCAAGCCCGTCGGATGCGGTACAAATCTATAAGATTCTGCATTCTTCATAAAATTTTATATAAATGATCTTTTTCAAGTCCTCTTTTAAGATGTCTCTGACCTGATGAAGCTGATTATGTGATGAGGGAGATCCATGATGGCATCTGTGAAAATCATTCGGGGGACAAGATCTCTAGTAAGAAAAGCAATTCGACAAGGCTACTTCTGGCTTCGGATGGAACGTGATGCAGCAACATATACCAGAAAGTATGACAAATGCCAAAGGTTTGCACTAGTGAGCCACCTCCCTCATACTGAAATGGTACTAATGACGAGCCCATGGCCATTTGTCCAATAGAGAATTGACATACTTGGACCTTTGCCTCAAACTCCGTTACAGAGAAAGTTTTTGATCGTCGATATTGATTATTTCACTAAGTGGATAGAAGCAGAACCACTCGCCAAAATCACCGAGAAAAATACAAAAAAATTGTGTGTAACGATAAAAGGGCTCCCAAGAACGGAAGCCCCGAGACCAAGGATAGTTCCCAAGGATGGCGAGCTACCCTCCCCGGATTTCAAAGAAGTGGTGGCCCTTGGACGATCATCAGGCCCTGTCATTTTTATTTTGGACTCGGGTGCGACGGCGGGCTCCTTCCCCTTGGGGCTATCCCCAGATTTGGCCTTCTTACTTGGCGAGATGGAGAGATCGTCTCTTGAACATTTTTTGCCAATTACCACTCCCTTAACATGAGTGGACTTTTTAGCAGAGCTTTCGCCCTTGGCCTACTACACCTTCTCGCCAAGCTTTTTCAGACTTATCCTCCTTGACATAGCTGCAAAATAAGACGAATATCAGAAATAAAACTATGAATAGTAAGAATAGACAATAATCTATCCCATCCGATTTATGCTCGGGAGGTAGCCCAAAATCCGACCAGAATTTCGATGTCGGGTCCGAGTTTGATCCCAAGACATTCAGTGAAAATTCTAAAAAGGGAATTCAAACTTTTCCCCCCGACCATCTTAGCAAGGTCAGGTCGGGAATGTAAGGTAGAATCCTCTTCAGTTCCTTCCTAAGGGTCCCTAGGTATTCTACTGATTCATCTTGGGAATGGCTGTCTTGGTCCCTAGGACAGCTATTCCCAAGATGTGCTCGGGTCCCTAGGTATTCTACTCACCCGCTTCGCCCGACGACGCTGATGTTCCATGTCCAGGTTGCTCCTCGCCCGCCATAGGTCTAGGAGAGCCAAAAACCCAACGAAATGATTTTGAATTGAGAAGCACGGGGATTGAAAAGTGCCCACGTAGCTCCACCAATTTTAAAATCTTGTCAAAAAGTTCCTACTCATTCCCGTATAACTTGGGCGGATCGTTGCAGTGTTTATTTGAAAAATACCGTAGAATATTAGTTTGGTTAATATTTTAATAATAAATAAAATAAAATTTCTAAATAAAATTAAGACCGACCTGGGACATTCCATGACCTCGGAACTCTTGAAACGCCTTCCCGAAGGGAATCTTCAGGAAGCTCCCAACCATCCCCCGAAGTGAAAAAAAATTATTTTTCCACCCTTTAACGTTGCTGGGGTATCCTCCGAGGAGGATTTTCTTGTACCTCGCCTTGAAGTACAACTATCCTTGATCCAGTTTGGGTTTACTATTAACAGAAAATATATTTCTAAACTCAAAAATGATCATAGAATATTTATACACTCGCCACAACGCCATTGCACAGACTATACTTTGCCATGCGTTGGGGATGAGCTGAGTCAGGCAAATATTGTAAAATATTAAAATTAATCTAATGGTAGGATGAATATTTAAGCGGAGGCCCGCTGAAAAAGAGAAAGGCCACCTCGCCAGGGCGAGTTGAAAGTATTGTTTCGTTCTCCTTGGGAAGTCTAACCTGTACGCTTTGAGGAAAGGAATAAATCTCCCTAAGTAAGTCTAGCTCCTCAGGAGTCATGATATTATTTTTTTTTCTACTGAGGGGTGAATAGCGACTAGGAGGGCGACCTCAGGGGCTGATGGTTCTTCCATAGGCGATCTAGGGGATTGTTTTACCTCGTCAGCAATATATGACAATCCTTCTCCTAGATGGTCGGATATCCAAGAAGGTAAGGAATCCAAGTCTGATGAACTAACTACTTCAGGCATATGGGACATAAACTACAAAAATAAAAGTATAAACTAAGGTACTTACTGTGCTAAAAGGTAAAAGGGCAACCACAAATAGGGGCGAGGATAAAATCTGAACGGTAGCAGCGGTTTGGTAGCAGGAGCAGAAAGGTATAAATGAATAGATGGGTCCCCCTATATATAAGATGTACCAAGGGCTGAGATCCATCTGCTTCAACATCTAAGATTGCGCGACCTTTTGAATTTCGAGCTCATAATCGCCTTTTCCTCCAAAAGCTTTCCCTAATGGGCCGCCTATCCCGCCAAAACTATTTTTAATTTATCACTATTATGTATTATTAATTTATAAGGGTTTAGAAAATAAAAAAAAAATTAATTTCTTAGGTGATTTAGCTACTAATTAGCAATAACTTCAAAAATATTTTGATAACAACCTTAAAATAATACTCACTATTTAGGAGCTTATTAATTAAGTTTAATATTTGGGTGAAATACACTGACCACCCCTAAAGTTTCATGTTAATACACAAAGTACCCCTGATATTTTAGAAATTACATTAACTCCCCTGAGATTTGCATTTAATACAGATGCCCCTGATGTTTGAAAAATTACACTGACCACCCCTGAAGTTATGGGTTAATACACAAAGCACCCCTGGAGTGGTAAGTATATTTCAGGGGTGCTTTATGTATTAACTCGAAACCTCAGGGGTAGTCAGTTTATTTTAAGAGAAATTTGTTATAAGTTTCAAACCTTAGGAGAGGTTATTATGTTTTCTCAAATGTCAGAAGTGCTTTGTGTATTAAAGGAAAACCTCAGGGGAGGTCATTGTATTTCACCCTTAATATTTAAGAATAAAATAACAAAGAAACTATTACTTGTGAGAATAAAATATTGCACTTCTTTTTTTTCGGTATAGGAACGAGTACGACGGGGAGGGGGACAAGATAAAGATATATATATGGGTAAATTTCACTGATCACCTTGAGATTTTTGAAAAATGCAGACACTTCCTCTACAGTTTTTTAAATTGCGTTGGTCTCCCTTACTTTTGAAATTATAGTAAAAATCCCTCTGGAGTTATTTTTTGTGCAAAAATAATAAATTTTTCCTTAGATTTAGGAGGACTTTCAAAAAGAATTTTCAATACATCCACTAAATAAATAAATATTCTTTCTTTTTTTAAAAAAATTGATAACAAAATTTATTTCTTAAATATGATTAGATTAGGTGCACTTAAAACTATAATATTTAGATCAATTTTTTTTTAAATATTAGTAATAAATCTTTATATCTTAAGTAAATTTTGATTAGAAATATTTTTAAATATTTAAATCAATTATGTTTTAAAAAATTCATATAAAAACTAGAATAGTTTATAAATAATTTATTTATTTAATAGGTATATTGACAAATTAAATTAAAAAGTCTAAATTTAGGGGTAAACTTATTATATTTTCATAAAAATAGCTCTACGAAAAATCTTGATAACAATTTTAAAAATCAGAGAGATCAATGAAATTTTTGAATATTTACTTTGTGCAGATTAAAAAAATCAAACATATAATGTAATTAATTCACAACTACTGAAAAAATAATTAATTTTAAATTGACTAGAGAATTTTTATAAATACAAGCCCGGATCCGAATTTTAGGTGTATTATATTAGTGAAATTTTTGAAACTACATGAGTAGTGTCTCTATTTGTCAGAAACCTCACTGGAGGCAAGTGAAATCTACCCTGTATATATGTGGATCAATTAACATACATATATCAATTTTAATTGGACCAAAAATATTAAAAAAATATCAAATCAAAATTTCACATGATAAATAAGAGAAGTTCTCAAATATTTACTTTATGCAAATTAAAAAAATACCATATATAATGTAATTCATTCCCAACTACTAAAAAAATAATTAATTTTAAATTGACTAGAGAATTTTTGTGAATGCAAGCCCGAACCCGAATTTTAGGTGTATTATAAGTTACTATATTTGGTATGAAGTCAAAAATATTATTTCTCTTATCAATAATTTTTTTTCTATTGTAGTAAAAAAAATTAAATATTAATAATTTGATAGTTATTTTTTTATATATTATTTTCATGTTAAAAAATAAATTAACAATTAATGATAACTTCCTAAGCTTTAAACTCACTAAAAGTATATTTTAAATAGAGTTTTTGAATATTAAATTTTATAAAATACAAGTTAAAAAAGTAATTTTATATAAAAAAAAATTCTATTTTTTACTTAGCATCTGACATTGAATTTAAGAACATGCATTTTGTTTCTCAAAAGTTGCGGTAAAAAATGCGAATGATTGGACATTCACCAGAATCCCCTGGATAATGTAAAAGTCATTTTCAGAAGAGCAATGGTAGGTACACATTTAAAAATAGATATGTATTAGATATATTTATTTTTTTATCTCACAAATAAGTAAAACCCACCTTAATTAGAATTTTTTAAAAAATTCTAATTAGAGCGAGTCCCACTTATTTGTGAGACACTTTTTAGATGTGTCTGGTAGACACTCATTTTTGAGTGTGTAACTAACATTTTTCTTTTCAGAACACAAACCGAGACCCCGGTATGAGGGCGAAACTGGCGGAAATGAGCAGTATTATCGGAATATTCCGGTACACGTCGGACATTCAGACCGAACGAAACTGTAATTTTACTGTACTGGTATCTTTAAAAACATACGTACGGAATGGTTCTGACACAACCTCCCCCTGCGCGCGCGCGCCTCTCTTCCAACTTTAGAAGTTAGAACATCTACATCTATGATTCCTATTTTATATATATATATATATATATTTTAATAAAATAGATGATCTCGTAATTTTAAAAAATTACTTTTTAATAACATTCTTCAACAATACTTTTTATTATTTCACTATTAAATTAAAATATTATTTCCACAAAATCAACACACAGACCAAAGTCCAATGCCACCGTCAACCAAGTCTCCTACGAAAACCACAACCACCGCCTCCTCCCGTCGCGACCCTTTAGCCTCTGTTCCCCTCTCTCTCTTTCTCCCTCCTGAAACGTCACTCATAACTGCAATTGGGCATCCAGTTGCAAAAACTATTGAAACCCTCTTCAATTAGAGACACACCTTCCCTTTTCCTGGAATGTTTTCCTCTGTGGGTTAGGGCTCAAGAAATTCTCATGTCTATTTGGGCAGTAGTTGGTTGGCATCACGATATTATTTGATGACTTCATTTTCTTTGCTAGCGATATGTTGGTGACGGTGTACCGGAGCAAGGGTTGTGGGTCGCGCAGGGAGAGTTATTGAAGAGAGAGAGAGAGAGAATAATAAAATATTAATATGTTGTGAACAATAACTCCTACTGTAACAACTCTCAAATATAGAGAATCATTTGAGGGATCCATAGGAGCTGAAATTTTAGAAAAAAACTCCCTAAACTGGGGAAATAATATGAATGGAGAAGTCGTTGGAGATACTCTTAACCAACTGTAATTCATATTACCTGAGCAACTGCGATAATGAAAGTTAACATAGCCAGCCAGAGCTTCAAAATCTAAATAAGAGCTACTTTAACCGTATTCCCTTCAAAATATTATTTCTTTCATTTCCAATGCATCTTTGGAATTCTAAATAATAGAGAGAAAAGAAAGAAAGTCTTATGATTTAAGAATAAAAAAATCGTTGACTAGTCTTACTGCCTCAGTATCCGACTATTTTTATGAAATTCAATTAGCTATTTTGTCTAAAATGATTGTATAGTTAATCTCTTGAAGATGCTCTTTAAGGACCGAGGGGTTGGCCTAACTTATGTGTCAACTTTAATGCCCAAGTTTGAGTCGTACCCGTTGTGAGATATAGTTCTCTTCCCCTATCCATCCTACCGATTGTTAAAAAAAATATAATTTAAAAAAAAAAAGAATTAAGTCATATCCCTCCCCCCCTTCCCTCCCTATATTTAAAGTCTATTTAACATCTTTAATAAGCTAGCTAATCCATAAAATTTAACAACTCTTCTCACCCCAAAATCTTTCATGATTGTTCAGCAAAATTATGCACTTCTATTCAATGCCGGTATCACAACTAGAACACATGGTGACCAGAACCAGAATGGTGTTTGAAAGCTATGGTATAGATAAATACTACGAGTCTCACGTGGCTTCAACCACGTACCTTCTTCGAGTCATGAAATACAGAGTCCCCCAAATGGGCATACGGAACAAAAGCTTCATAACTATACTTCATCAAAATCAAGTGAATGGTTTGGAGATGCAGACCAAAGATGGCAAGTGGACTGGTTTGGAGTCCTCACTTTCAAACTTGGGTCAGCTGGGTGATACAAGATTCAATGAAATATTTTGTTAAACGTAGTGAAAACTCTAAGAATAGTCATTTCAAGTATGGGACTACAAGTGCTATACAATATCTACATAAATTTATTAAACCAATCGCATACTATTAGCATAAAGAATAATAGAAATTATTGGAAACATGTTTGTTTGTATGAAGTCTCCAAGTTCAGAACAAGTTTTGTTACATTATTTAGAACAAGCAAACTGAATGTTCCGTAAAAGCCTATTATGGTTTTTGAGATCTTTTATGATCGAAATAAATTCTTAACATGGTTTGTATTGTGGTAAGAGTTTGTGGTTATACCACGAGAACTCACCCAAAACAGCTATTCAAAGAAGGTCATTTGCTTTCATAGCTCCTACTTACAAAAGATATCGTGGATGTGGACTCAGCACTCCATAATCCCCAGGTTCCATCGCTTCTTGATTCAAACCAGATGTCAACAAGGACAGTTGATGCTTCAATTCGAAGAAGTACTTGTACATAATGTGCAACAACTCAGGTCTAGAAGACAAGACTAAAACTTGTCTACGGCTCTAATTCTACAACCAATAAAAGTAGTACAGTAAAATGCTACCTAAAAAGCTTCTTTGTCTGCGTGGTAGAAACATGATCTATTTTTTGTCGTACCAAATCAATCTGACCACCAATTCAACAAATTTTCCAGTAGGACCAATAATCTCTCAAGTTAGTGCTGAAAAATCATGATGATATTTCCAGATTTCTTGAAAAGAGACCACCTGATAAGTATTGAAATAAATACATTATCCTCCCCCCCCCCCCCCCCCCCCCCCCCCCTCCCCACCACCACCACACCCACCCACCCACCCACACCACCACCACCACCACCACCCAAAAAAAAAAGGCATTTTCTAGCCCGCTTTATATACATGTTACTTGAAATTTGTTTGGCCTTTTTCATGTTTGCAGGTCTTGGAACAAGTTATGCAGCAGAATAGAATAATTTGAAAAGTTAAAAATGGACCAAAGTGAAATTTCTACAAAGTTCAGGGTCAAACTATCAAAACTGCCAAAGTTCAGGGGGCTGAATTGTAATTTTAGGGCAAAAAATTCCCAGCAGCCGTCCGTACAGGAAAAAATGGGCAGAAATAATCAAACTGAACTGAGTTCATGATGATGCGGTGTGTATGACAAATCCAAACCTCCACCAAGAGTAGCAAGTTGAAGAACAATTAAAACAAAAACAAATAAAACAGGATAAAACTGAAGAGAGACAACCACCATTATTACCTGGTTCTAGCAGTTCTATA
>BRYE01000008.1:14393314-14400814 GCA_030159115.1 Actinidia arguta var. hypoleuca
CCGTTTTCTTCTCCAACTTGTGTCAAAAAAATGATTGAAGGAGAAAATTCTTCAGAGCTTTGATGCTTGATCTTTAGAGTTTTCTCTTTTGCTTGTTATAAGTAGAAATCTTGTCTTCTGTGTCTTATTTTCCTTTGAATGGTCACCCTCTATTTGTAGTTGAGTGCGGTGAGTTTTGATAAACTTCAACTTCTTGATGATAATTATCTCTTATTTAATTTAAGAGATAATTATATATTTGATAAACTTGAACTTCTTGATAATTATCTCTTATTTAATTTTAAGAGATAATAATCAATTTTGTAAAAGATAATAATTAATGATAATTATCTTTTATTTAATTTTAAGAGATAATAATCAATAATAATTATCTCTTATTTAATTTGAACAAGTGGCGCACTTTAATTGGCTTAAAATTTGTTACTCAAAGACTGTGTCATTCTAACATGTGGCGACATTTTATTCGCTTTGTCATGCAGAATTTGACACATGACAATGTTTGATTAGTCACAATTTGTGACTTTATAAAAAACTTGGCAATTTTTGATTGGTCAAATTTTGCGTGTTTAAAAATGCCCTATTGAGACTTGTTCACGTATATACTCCAGCAGTGGTAAAAGTGAGCGGGTCTCAAAATTTGGATCAAATTTTACGTCAGTGATATTTGATGAAAGTATTCCTTTAGTTTGAATTTTGGATATCCAAATTTAATAAGGAATAAACAGTTTTTATAATTTCTAATTAAATAAGAAATTTGTTTGCTTTTGAAATTTCAAATTTATTAAGGATTTTTTTTTTGGTAGATAAATTTGAACTCCTAAAGAGTAATCATAATTCCTAATTTATGAAGGAATTGACTTTGAATAGGAATTGAAGTCTTTCTTCCTTCTATGAAAGAATTAGACCGCTTTGATTTTTTCATAGTTGATTTTTTTTTTCTTTTTGCCATAGTTCTAAATTATTTAGAACTATTTATTCATAGAAAATCACTTCTGGAATTAATTATCTAGCAATCCTAAATAATCAATTGCGAGGAAGCTAATAGGGCGATTTTTGTAAAATTTTGACATCGCATCGTAATCTAGGCATAACTCTCTCATTCGAGCTCCGATTGAAATGATTCAAGATGATATGGAACACTAAAAAAAAAGATATACAATTTTCATATTTTAAGGTTTGAGATATATTGACTTCATCAAGGTCAAAATCGAACACACTAATTTATTTATTTATTTATTTCAGCATCTAGCAAGTTGTATCGCAATTTGGGAATAACTTTATCATCCGAGCTTCGATTGAGATGATTCAAGATGCTATAGAACACCAAAAAAAGATCTATAACTTTCATGTTTTGAATTTGAGATATACTAATTTTATCAAGGTCTAAATTGGCCTTAAAGTTGTTGCACGTATACTAATTTATTTATTTATTTATTTATTTATTTCAGCATCTAAAAAGTTGCATCGAAATTTGGAAATAACTCTATCATCTAAGTTTCGTTTGAGATGATTCAAGATGCTATGGAACACTAAGAAAAGAATCTATAACTTTCATGTTTTGAGTTTTGAGATATACTAACTTCATCAAAGTCTAAATCGGCTTTAAACTTGTTGCACGTACACTTATTTATTTATTTATTTATTTATTTTAGCATCCACCAACCTGCATCGTAATCTGAGCATAACTCTTTCATCTAAATTCCGGTTGAGATGATTCATGATAAGATAGAATATCAAACAAAAGATCTCCAACTTTCATGTTTTGAGTTTTGAGATATACTAACTTTATCAAGGTCTAAATTGGCTTTAAAGTTGTTGCACGTACAGTAATTTATTTATTTATTTCAGCATCCAGCAAGTTATATCGTAATCTAGGCATAACTCTTTCATCCAAATTCTGATTGAGATGATTCAAGATGTTATGAAATATCAAGAAAAGGATCTATAACTTTCATGTTTTGAATTTTGAGAAATACTAAATTTATCAAGGTCTAAATCAGTTTTAAAGTTGTTGCACGAACACTATTTTATTTATTTATTTCAACATCCAGCAAGTTGCATCGTAATTTGGGCATAATACTCTCATCCAAACTTCGATTGATATGATTAAAGATGTTATGGAACACTAAGAAAATGATCTACAACTTTCATGTTTTGAGTTTTGAGATATACTAACTTCATCAAAGTCTAAATTGGCTTTAAACTTGCTACACTTACACTTATTTATTTATTTATTTATTTTAGCATCCAGCAAGTTGCATCATAATCTGGGCATAACTCTTTCATCCAAACTATGATTGAGATGATTCAAGATAAGATATAACATCAAACAAAAGATCTACAATTTTTATGTTTGAGTTTTGAGATGTACTAACTTTATCAAGGTCTAAATTGGCTTTAAAGTTGATGCACATACAGTAATTTATTTATTTATTTTAGCATCCAACAAGTTGTATCGTAATCTGGACATAACTCTTTCATCCAAACTCCGATTGATATGATTCAAGATGTTATGAAACACCAAAAAAAGGATCTATAACTTTTATATTTTAAATTTCGAGATATACTAAATTTATCAAGGTCTAAATCGGTTTTAAAGTTGTTGTACGTACACTAGTTTATTTATTTATTTCAGCATCCAGCAAGCTACATCGTAATTTGGGCATAATTCTCTCATCCAAACTTCGATTGAGATAATTAAAGATGTTATGGAACACCAAAAAAAAAGATCTACAACTTTCATGTTTTGAGTTTTGAGATATACTAACTTCATCAAGGTCTAAATCGGCTTTAAAATTATTGTACGTACACTAATTTATTTATTTATTTCAGCATTCAGCAAGCTGCATCCATAACTCTTTCATCCAAACTCCGATTGAGATGATTCAAGATGTTATGGAATACCAAGAAAAAAGATCTACAACTTTTATTTTTGAATTTTGATATATACTAAGTTCATCAAGGTCTAAATCGGTCTTAAAGTTGCAGCATCTATACTGATTTATTTATTTATTTATTTTTGCATCCAGTAAGTTGCATCGTAATCTGAGCATAACTCTTTCATACAAATTCTGATTCAGATGATTCAAGATGCTATGGAACACCAAAAAAAGAATCTACAACTTTTATGTTTTGAGTTTTGATATATATGGACTGTATAAAGGTCTAAATTGGGTTTAAAGTTGCAGCATCTATACTAATTTTTCAGTATCCAGCAAGTTGATTTTTCCAGCGAGTCCAGCAAGTTTTGATCATTGATCTTATCACGTAATCACAAAGGTATATCAAACTTCTCTCGATCGACATTGAAGAATTATATGGCTTTAAAGTCTGAAATAAAAAAAATATAAAATGCATTTTCGCACGCAGGGAATCGTTTCCTTCAACAGAACTCCATGTTTTCTTCTATGATGGTTGTTCGTTCTGATGTTGTATTTAATTGCAGGAACACAATTTGATGATTTGAACATCGAAAATCTCATATAGGGTTCTTAAATTATGAAACATGTTTTTTTCTTATTCTTTTGCCTTGTATTCTAAAAACTAGTCAACTGAATTTTCCTTTTAAGAATTTTAGATTAGTTTGCACAGAAAGGGCACTAATTCTTTGAAAGTATCCACTTATTGAAATTATTAACTACGTCGTATTTTGCTAAGAAACAACTGGTATAATGTTGGTAATCAAAGACATATCTTCTGCAAAACGATAATATTTATTTATTTCATCAGAAGAAGGCAATGCTCGAGAAGAACGGCACAAAGCTATCTATTTACCAACCATTGATCGTCTCATTAACTGATCCATGGCCAAAATCTAGTGGCTTTCCCACCCTATCCAATTGAACACTAACAGCCACTCGGGACAATGATTCTAAAGTATTCTTGTGATCTGCACTCCACAAGAAGACATATCTTATTCAATACTTATTTATTCCATCAGAAGAAGGCGAGCTCAAGAAGAACGACACGAAGCTATCAGGACAGCAATTCTAAAGTATTCTTGCGATCTGCACTCCACAAGAAGGCATATCTTATTCAATACTTATTTATTCCATCAAAAGAAGGCGAACTCAAGAAGAACGACACGAAGCTATCAAGATAGCAATTCTAAAGTATTCTTGCAATTTGCACTCCACAAAAAGACATATCCTATTCAATACTTATTTATTTCATCAGAAGAAGATGAGCTCAAAAAGAATGGCATGAAGCTATCTAGCGATTCTAAAGTATTATTGCACTCCACAAGATTTCACCAAGTTACTCCAAAGAATTCTTAACTCTGGGACACAAAATTATCTTGGGCAAAGCACTCTGGGAATCCACTTTGAAGTTTTATGGTGAATTTTTCTTTATTCTCAATTATTGAGAATGACTAGAAGATGTCTTAAGTCGCAACTACAAAACCTTGAAGAAAGCTTGCATTTATAAGGTTGTCTATGCGTATTTATTCACTTATAATCGAAGTTTCAACATCTTTAGAGCATTTTGTGAAGCGTGGTGTCCTCAGACAAATTCACTATATACTTCTGTAGGAGAATTGTCTCTCTATCTCTAGGATGTGCACATCCTCGAAGGACTCCCTAAATTTGAGAAGTTCTATGATGAGTCTATCCATGTGCAGCAAAATTGATTGGTAAAGAGCGTAGTGTCCTCAGACAAATTCACTACATATTTATATGAGAGAATTGTTTGTCTTTCTTTGGGACCTGCACATCCTCAGAGAATTCCCTATATTTGGAAAGTTTTATGATGAGTCTATCCTTGCACAGCGGAATTGACTAGCGAAGGCTTGTGTCCTCAAATAAATTCACTACATATTTATGTAAGAGAATTGTCTTTCTTTCTTTGTGACTTGTACATCCTTGGAAAACTCCCTATATTTGGAAAGTTTATGATGAGTCTATCAATGCGCGACAGAATTGACGGACAAAGATGAACTAGGCTAAAGATTTACTTCGAAGAGCTGCGAATATTTATTCAAAGCATTTCACAATATTCTTACGAATGATGACAAGAAAGAAAGTATTTATATTGAAGACTGTATTGCATTTTGGTATAAAGGAGCCTCATAATATATTAAGCCCCCACAATGAAAAGTAAAGAGGTATTTCAAATTATTCCATTAGTTGTTGTTTTTTATTTTTATTTTATTTTGTTTTAGAAAAAAGTTTAATTCTAAAAAAATTTTATTTAAAGGGCTGAACTTGAAGTAGAATTCCAAGATGCCTACGTACCCAAAAGGGGATCAAGCCGAATGTAGTTCAATTTTAAAGAATTTTTTGTTGTTGTTGCCATTTATAGTTTAAACTCGTGCGGGCCAAGAGCATCTTTTGAGTTTCAAGGATAGTATCGCTTCAAAAAATTTTCGTTGATAGAGTCAATTCTTAAGTCATCTTCAGCAACAAATTTGTAAGCACCGTTGGAATAAACTTCTTGTATCACATATGGGTCATTCAACTTGGAAATAAATTTATTTCCCGTTTGATGTGTCGTGATGATGGGTCTTCTCACAACAAGCACCAAATCTCCTTTTTTGAACGAGCGAGGGTGAACTTTTTTATTGAAGGCTCTAGAAAGGCGAGCTTGATAACATTACAGCTAATGTTGCACTTCAAGTCTATTTTCATCAAGTGCTTTCAACTTTTCAAGGTGTAGACGAGCATTGTCTTCTTGAGTGAGATCATATTGAATAACAATTCTTAATGATGGAATTAGGCGCTCAAGAGGCGAAACAG
Organism: Actinidia arguta var. hypoleuca; assembly: GCA_030159115.1. Taxonomy (NCBI): domain Eukaryota; kingdom Viridiplantae; phylum Streptophyta; class Magnoliopsida; order Ericales; family Actinidiaceae; genus Actinidia; species Actinidia arguta. The sequence continues at coordinate 14,399,050 of BRYE01000008.1, forward strand.
CTTCAACCCTGTAAACTAGTAAATATGGAGTAGCTTGTGTTGATGTTCGTTGAGTTGTTCGATACGCCCAAAGAGCTTCTCTGATTCTTTCATGCCAATCTCTTTTTGGCTTGGCTACCACCTTCTTTAGCAGATTTTCTAAGATTTTGTTGAATACTTCGGCAAGACCATTTGCTGGTGCATTATACATGGAAGAATTATGTTGTTTAAAATTAAACTTCTCACAAAGTTTATTCATCAAACTATTATAAAATGGCTTCTCATTGTCTGTGATGATGTAACGCGGTAAACCGTATCTAAAGATGATATTTGTACGAATGAACTCCATGACGGTTTCTTTCTTTACTTCCCTTAGTGGAACAACTTTAGTCCATTTGGAGAAGTAATCAGTTGCAGCTAGAATATAAAGATGACCCGCAGAAGATTTAGACAAAGACACTACTACATCTAGCCTCCATACATTAAATGGCCAAGAGGAAACAGTTAGATGGAGCGACTCTGGCGTTGATGTATGAAATTTGCATGAAATTGATACGTTTGACATCTCTTGGTGAGCTCAAGACAGTCATTTACCATGGTTGGTCAGTAATAGCCCATTCTCTTGATTCAAAAATGAAGCTTAGGGCCTGACTAGTGAGCACCACATATACCAGAGTGAGCTTCTTTTAAAGCTTGTATTGCTTCATTTTCTCCAAGGCAACAGAGGAGTAGTTCCCTAAAAGAACGGCGATAAAGTGTACCATTATAGTAAATGAAATGTGGAGCACGCTGCCTTACGTCAGTTCTTTTATGTGAATTCTCAGGCAACTTTTCATGTTATAGATAATCGATGAGTGATAACTACCAATCTTCTTTCTCAATTTCAAACACCGAAATGGCATTAGCCTCTATTTTGTCATTATATTCATCATCAAAGTGTGGAGGAATTATCCATATCTGACATATTGGAATCCAAGCCTCTATGTCGGGTAGCGCAAGAGAAGATACAAGTCTCGCCAGTGCATTTACATATCTATTCTTTGTTTCAACACATATTCTAAAGTGACGCCACTGAGCCATCCAATCATTTGGGTGGCATAGTTATAGTAAGGAACAAGTTTAGGCTTTTTCACTTCATAAATGTTAAGAAATTAATTAATTATCAGCTTGAAATTCTCATATACTTCAAGCCGCAACTGCTTCATGTCAACAACCATTTCTAGATTGAGTATGAGAGCTTGATATTCAGTTTCATTATTTGAGCATAACTATTTTAGAGTGAAGGTATAAGGTAGCACGTCCCCTTCTAAAGTGAGAAACACTATACCAACCCTAGCACCTTTACGATGAGAAGCACCATCAAAGCACATCTTCCATGATGATCGCACTTTAATGAAGAGGACGTCTTCATCTAGCTTTAACCCCGTAAACTAGTAAATATGGAGTAGCATGGGCTGATGTTCGATGAGTTATTCGATACGCCCAAAGAGCTTCTCTGATTCTTTCATGCCAATCTCTTTTTGACTTGGCTACCATTTTCTTTAACAGATTTTCTAAGATTTTGTTGAATACTTCGGCAAGACCATTTGCTGATGCATTATACATGGAAGAATTATGTTGCTTAAAATTAAACTTCTCACAAAGTTTATTCATCAGACTATTATAAAATGGCTTCCCATTGTTTGTGATGATGTAACGCGGTACACTGTATCTAAAGATGATATTTGTACGAATGAACTCCATGACGGTTTCTTTCTTTACTTCCCTTAGTGGAACAACTTTAGTC
>BRYE01000008.1:14453314-14463314 GCA_030159115.1 Actinidia arguta var. hypoleuca
AATATTACTTAGTGCAAATTAACATAAATATATCAATTTTAATTGGACCACAAATATTAAAAAAAATATTAATTTAAAACTTTACATGATAAATAAGAGAAATTTTCAAATATTTACTTTATGCAAATATATAAAAAACTATATATAATATAATTAATTCATAACTATTGAAAAATAATCAACTTCTAAATTTACTATAGGACTTTTGTGAATACAAGTCTAGACCCAGGGTTTAGGTGTAAATTAGTTATTATATTTAGGTGAAGCCAAAATAATTATTTTTTTCTTATCAATAAAATTTTTCTTTGGTTATTCATAAAAAAATATTGATAATTTGATGATTATTTTCTTATGCATTGATTTTATGTAAAAAATAGATTAACAATTAATGTGAATCTTTTATTGATTGTTGGAATTGATATTAATAACTGCAAGTTCACTAAAGGAAAATTTCAAGTAAAGTTCTTAAATTTTGGACTTTATAAAATACAAGTTAAAAGAGTGATTTTATATGTTTATAAGTTGATATATTTAGAATGGAGCCAAAAGCACCCATTATTCTATCTTAGCTTATTTTTCTTGTTTTTTATCTGGTTAGAATGGTTGGTGGTTTTTTTTTTATTTAATTTTTTTATTTTCTGGTTCATTTTGAAAAAAAGAATAAAAAATCAAGTAAAATATAAACTATGTTTTAAAAAAGATTACAAAATTAATCCATTTTTTCCTTCTTAATTTGTTTTTTTCTCAAAAGAAATATATCCACACTAATCGAGATATGAGGATGCTCAATAAAGATCGCGATGGAGTGATCTTTAAAAATTAATGTCTTTTTTTTTTTGAACTCTTTTCCTTCCGTTGAATAAAAAAAAAAAGGTAACCGTTGCATGATTTTGATATTTGGGAAGATTCATATACACAAAAAATACAGAATTTATGACTCACGTATAAAATACAATATTAATTTTTAATCTTATGGTGACAAACCTATAAAATTTTAAATTTTTCGTAGCTAATACTACTATAAAATTAATTTTTTTAATAAACTTTGTGGTTACAGTCTCCCCTGCCCCCCTTAAGTCAATCCTTATAGAACTTTTTCTAAACATTATTTTTTTCTTTTCTAGTTACTCTATCGAAAACTAAAACCAAAAAAGTAAAAAATTAAATTAAATCCCACCAAAAGCTAAAAAAAAGTTGAGAAAAGACAAAAATTATTCCAATTAAAAGGAAAAACACAAGCCAAACAATGTTTTTTTTTTAATCAATTTTGATGGTTTGGTATTGGATTAGAATGTTAAGTGATCATAGCAGACACGCTCGTTCAGGTACGTTTTCCATTTCCGGCGAATGAATTATTTCTTTCGTTTGGGGGTTTGGTATCCTGGATGGAAAATGCATTCACCATGCTGGGAAAAAAATATGAAGAGGAAAAATGACCACGTATGCATGAAGGAAGTGGATATTTTTCCCTTTTTCCTAATTTTTTTTATCTTCTATTTGGATTAATAATTTTGAGAGAGATGCTGGGGAAAAAAAATTTAAATTTGGACTAGTGAATCGATTAACTTTTCTCTTTTCCTTTCCTTTACTGAATTCAAGTTGGAGTTAGTTTTCTTTTTTCTATAGATTTTTTAATTGCTTAGGTTTATTCGATTTTTGGTTTATAATATTTTTTTATTATTTAATTAAATTTTTTTAATTTTTCAGTTTCTCTTGAGAAGAGAAACTTGAAAGTATAAAAATGTTGTTCAAATTTGAAAAATTTCACTAAAAATAAAAAAATAGCTAAAAATAATTTTTTTATTTTTAATGATTTGTTTTTCAAATATGATGAAGTTTTTTACATTTTCAAATAATGTCACATTTCCCTTTAAACTCAATGCATTTGTAATTCATTTGAATTCATAAAACAAGGAACTAAACAAATATAAAATTTTGATCAAACAAAATATGATTGCCGGTGGGATAACTCGAAATGCAAAGTAACTCAAAAAAGCTAAAAACAACAACAACAACTAGCCAAAAGTGGCCTGAAACTTTAATCCAAACAGAGCCTTAGTAATATGCTTGCTATTTCTTTCATCATGTTACTTATTCAGTTTGTGGGTCCCCTGATGGAGAGGTTTAATCTGATGGTTCAAGACTCCAAATCAATCTCTGTATGTGCGCGCGCGAGTTGCTAAAGATATTTGTACGGGGCCTACTAGGAGTAAATTTGAGTTTTGGGTGAGTATTATTAGCCCTGGTGTAATTATACTAAAACATCCCATAAACTAGACATTTTTTATTCATTTGGTCTCTAAAGTATTAATTCAGTGTACTTAGTCTTTCAACTAAATTTAAAGATTGTTTATTGGTATATTAAAAAAACTTAAAAATATTTATTGATTTTTTGACTTTAGAAAAATAAAATTCATTGATGATCAAAATTTTAAACTTTTTAAGATTGTTTATAATAGTTTGGTTTTAAGTTAACAATAATACTGGTGACTATATTTTGTACATCATATACGTGTACTGTGATGTGTCATTTTTATATGGCTCAATTTAAATAATGCGAATGAGAACTACATATATGACATGTCGTTTTGTAGGACTCAATTAAATATAATATATGAGGCCCAAGACTCATTTGTATTGCCTCGTATATTACTATTACTCACTTGTGATACACAAATAAAGTGATCATATTACTCATACGGACCATTATTCTAAATCATAACCTCCTTAATTGTATATTAGGCTTGTTTTGTTATAAGTTTATAACAAAAATGCTGTCTGGGGCTATATTTTGTACATCATATATGTGTACTGTGTAATGTGCTGTTTTATATGCTCAATTCATATAATGCGAAATGATTATATCTTGCACATTATAATTGGGTTCTATACGATATTGATATGTCATTTTGTATATGTGGCTCAATTAACGTTAACAAAGTAATCATACCATCATTCTAAATCATAACTGTTGAATCAAGCTTCGATTTCGATGATAACAAAACAGTTTATTAATAATTAACATGTTTACTAAGTGTGCAGCCTTTACGCATTGCGTCCCATAACTCAATTGATCAAAGGAAGTTCCACAAACACTTTCTAACAGAAAGTGTCGACACCTTGTTCTGTGGTGTCAACACCTTTGAGCCCAGAAGCTACAATGATAAATCCGTTGAAAGTCTCAAATAACTCATAAATTTTAAATGGATCAAAGTGATTAAAGATCATATAAATCCATAGAAAAAATATCGTGAAGGAAGAAAGTCGACTCAACGCTTAAATTATCAAAAAGATGATGGAACACATTCTGATAAGAAGTGTCGACACTCAGTACAGAAGTGTCGACACCAAATGTCAGTAGCCAAAACCAGAATTCTTAAAGAAGAAGTGTCGACACCAGTATCGATACCAAATGTCAGTAGCCATCTTCAGAAGATTTTTAAAGAAGAAGTGTCGACACCAGTATTGACACCAAATGTCAGTAGCGAACTTCAGAAGTTTTTTAGGGAACAAGAGTCGATACCAGTATCGACACCAAATATTAGTAGCTGAAATCAGAACTCTGAAGAAGGGAAGTGTCGACACCAACATCAGCACCAAATGACAGTGGGTAAATTCAAGAATCTGGAAACAGGTAGTGTCGACACCAATGTCAGCACCAAAAGTCAGTAGCCAAAGAAAGATTTTCTAAAGAAGAAGTGTCGACACTTAGATCAGCTTCTGGAGACAGTTTTAAGCTAAGAACTGAAGGCTTGAAGTGTCGACACCATGAAAACAATGTGTCGGCACATTGATAGTGTCGACACCGTGAAGAAGTGTCGACACCCAACGGGAATATTTTCAAACGCAGAGTTATCTGGTACAACATTAAAAGCTTTCCAACTACCACCAACGGTACACTATTCATTCAAGCTATTAAATACAAGTCTCTAAGGGCATTTACTACACAAGGGAATGATCCTAAGCAAATTGATTGATCATCCAACAAACTTCAAAGTCAAGAATCCTTGAACATCCTCTTTGTCTCCTTGTGTTAGTATTGATTGTGAGATTCCATTCATATCTACTCTATTGAGAGAGCTATTGTTCATCTTGAAACACCCTCATCTATTCATCCATCCTTGTAAGTTTTGAGTGTAACTTGGACAAAAATACTAAGTGAGAGTTTGTAAGTGTTTCTCTTGTAAAAAGCCAAACACTTAAGAGTTTGAGTGTTTCCTATTGTAAGCAAAACACTAGGAAGTTTAAGTGGAGCTTGGATAAAATCACTTGGTATAAAAGTGAGTTGGGCACTTGAATAATCAACCCCCACATCGTAGTTGCGGATTACAAATAGTGGAAGAAGATCTTGCAGAGGTTTTGGGAGGACGTAGATCACGGGTTATGATCGAATCTTGGTGTGCTCTCTCCTATTTTTGTTCTTGCTTTATTATTGTATTTCTTATATTAAACTCATTATAGCATTTACGTACATTGTCAATTTATTAAGTAACAAATTATAAATCATTAATTAAGTTTGAAAAATCCAATTCACTCCCTCTCTTGGGTTGCCTATTGGGCTAACAAATGAAAAATTTATTAGGTTACTTTTATTTTTCAATAGTTAGAAGATCACACAATTAAAGCTCTACGATGAAATAAGCTACTCTTATTCGCCTCGTTAAAAATGTCGTTTCAAATCGACTAATTATCTAAAAAAATCAAATTTGAACACGTTTTGAAGTTCTTTTTAAATTTTCAAACTAAACTCAAATAACTAATTACTAGATTTGATAAGCTTATGCCTTGTATAAGAAAAATTAAACTAATCAGCTCGATCCAGCTTGTTTACAATATACAATAGAAATTGAAAGCTTTATTGATCACTTGGTAAACCACCTCACAAAACAACATCAAATAATAGTTAAAAGAACTACATAAAATCTACAATTAACCTTTATGCTCGACTAATTAACTAATTATTTTTCCAAAATTTCAATAACAAATTTAAAATTTTTCAGATTCGAGAAACCGAATAATTATAAAATTTTAATCAAACAGTTAAAAAAATTCACTAAAGATGAAAAAACTAAAATACCAAACCAGCTAAAACCAACTCAAGATGTCTCGTGACGATTATGTGGGATAAATATATTCTTTTTGTCTTAACAAAAATGTTGTTGATGATAAATGGTGATTATTGATGTTGGAATCATATGTTTGTTTTCATTAACAAGTTGAAGCTTTGTCTTTCATGCATGCAGGGGTGGAATCAAGAGTATACTTCAGAGGCGCCAACGTGTAAAAAAAAAAAATATTTCTGGAGGGTTAAAGTGTAAAAAAAAAAAATTCTCAAAAAAATTTTGTAATTTTTTAAAAGTCTAAGGGAGGCTCCAGCCCCTACTGCCCAACTCCTGGGTCCGCCACTGCATGCAGGTACCATGAAGATGTTGGTTCTGAATTTGTTATGAGAAAGATAGCAGTAAGGTTCCCTGTAATCATTATTTGGAAGCCTCCTCGCACCTTCGACGAAATTTAGAAAGTTATGGTCCCTTCCTGCTTTCCTCTTCTTCCCCTTTTGTTTTCTTTTCTCACTTTCCTTTCCCCCAGCTATGTTTCAGGCCCTGTTTGGTGTTTGGCTGTTTTTATTTGGATTTTTTTGCTTTTACTTACTAACTTTTTCATCACTTGATCGGAATTTAAAAAAAATTCGGTTTGTTTGAATTAGAGGAATCAAAAAACATCAAATTAATCTAAATGGTGGATTAAACTTGGATTAATACAAAAAAAAAATTAAAAACTTTTACTATCCCTCTAATCAAGACGATCTAAAAAAAATTAATAAAGTTGTTTCATCCCACGTGGAGGGCATGTTAAAATCCTTACTACATGGTGTCGTTCTTAAGAACACATTTGAGGGCTAATAAAAATATAGTATATGAAGCATATGCTACAAGAGTAATTATTCAATAATTCAGCCGTAATACTTCCTCCTCTCGCATAATATTGGGTTTCATTGGTAAAATTTATTGTAAGACCCAATCCGGGAGTACTGAGTAACTTTTCGTGTCATTTTGGCTACAATCTTTTGATTGTGTCAATGTAATTTCTAATTTTAAATGTGCTTGTAAATTAGGGAGTGACTACAATATACATCTATAAAAATGGATGCCCATATATAATATTATCATAATCAATCATAGAGTTCACTACAATCAATCATCACACACACACAAAAAAAATTATTTATCACAAAAAGTCGTAATATTTACTACAATAATGCGTAACACACTATTTTTTATTATTTCTATAATATTCACCACATCGATCATAATATACACCACAATTTTACTGCTAAACGTAAAATTTTTATTATACGCACAGTGTATACTATAAATTTTGTCTCGGAATTATAGCTATACATAAGTCGGTCTATATTAGGTACTTGTCCATATCCTAAGAGTAAGACCATCAAGGCGCATTTTGTGTAGTACATATTAAATTGATGCAAATGAAAAATAATTTACACTCTTATTTTCTTTAATTATAATTATTTATTTATTTTGGATATATATTTTTCTTTTCATCAAATGCACTCTAGTTTTGTCTTTATTATATATTTTTTAATAAATACCTACAATACCCCTTCAATGGAAAGAAAAAATGAAAGTAAAAATGTATGTAAAAATGGCAACACATGTAATTGAAAAAAGTGATAAGAATTTTATTGTAATATTGTATAATAATAACAAAAAAGTAAAATGCATTTAGTGAAAAGTGAAGTGTAAAAATTATTAGTCTTTATTTTTTTGTATGTAAAATTAACTAAATATAATGCAATTAGAATATTTGAGCAAAAATAATTTTAAAAGAAGGTAAATATTAAGGTATTGTGATAATTTTATATAATAAATATATAAAAAAATATTTAAATAAAAGTGAATTACAAAACCCACTATCCATAAAATATTACTCATAGACCAAAATAACTGAGCCTATAGTTTAGGGAACAAACAGAGAAACAGAGTTTCACCCAATTACAAGTTTGAAAAGTCAATCCACCATGATGTTACTGAAGTGCAGTTACTTTCATACATAATTCATGAAGTGGGGTATGGTTTAATTTAAAGCTAGGCCAGGGGCTGGAATTGATTGCTATAAGCCAATGACTATAGCCCGAAGCACTTGGGAAAACGGGCCTTAAAAAAAATGGTGATCTATCTTCCCCCAAATCTCCTACAATTACAATTCGATGAGGGTGTTTGGTATTGCTTTTATCATATGTTAAATCTAAATTATTGGATTCGTTTATTTTTTTTTTTCTATCAAATTCTTGATCCAAATATAACCTAAAGGCAAAAGAAAAATTAAAATACCAAATCAACTATGACCCTGTTTAACCTAGATTATTTTAGTTATATTTAAGCTACAAACACTCAGATTTTTTAGTATTATTATTTTAGTTGGTCAAAAAATCCTTTAGATTAATTTTTTAGAGCCCATTTCGTTTAGATTGTTTAGTAAACTAAGCAACTATCAATAATTTTTTAAGCATTCCATTTTTTTTATCAGAATTTTCATATTTTAGTCAAAAATTAAAAAAATTGAGATTTTTTAACCAAGCCAAACTGAGCCTAACTTCGCTAACCCAAGTGGACAAAAGTCATGAGTGACCCACAAAATAGGCCTTTTGGTCGGTTATCATTAAAATGTTTGGAGAGAGGTCTCTTTCTCTGCACCTCTCCTCTCACATTCCTGTCGTTTCCTTTTGAATTCCAAGCTTCATTTACATACTTCAGCCTTTTGCCTCATTATTAGAAGCATAAAACAATTTCCCTCACTCACTTTGTGGACATTTAATGATTTGTATTTGATTGGTCAAATTAATAAGATGTGTTTAATTCGAGATATTGAAACCCTCATCATTTAATTAATCTTTGATCACCCACTTGACAACAAACTATTGATTGTTGTATACTTACTTTTGTGTTTTGACTGCAGATCAATGTAGTTGGAGTGTGGCATCGATTGAAAATGCCATTAGCTTAAGGTTACGTTTGGATACAAGGATAAAGATTTCAAATTCTCCAATTGAATGTTTCTTTTTTTTTTTTTGAAAATATTTCAATTACATAGATTTTAATTAACACATATTTTAGTGAGAGAGTGAGTATAGGAGAGAGAGAAGATGAGGGTGAAATGTTGAAGGTGTAGTTGAGATGGGCAGGGAGGTGAAAGGATTTGTCAAATAATAATCATTTTGAAGTTATTTGAAATTCCTTCATCTTGCTTTCGAAAATTCAAGGGATGAATTCCCTTTATTTCAAATCATTTAATCTATTTGTCATCCAAATATGTTAAACGAATTTGAGATAAGTATTTGAAATCCTAAATTTGAAATTCATATATCCAAAAGGAGTCTAAGAGATTTTTTTTTATGGTTTTATGAAATATCGATTACCTGTCACAAAACCTTACTCCATATTGCACTCTCTCTCAGCTACACGATGCGATATTTCTTATATTTGTTTTCACTTCATTGAGTATAGGAGAGAGACTGAGATAGGAAAGAGAGGCTCAGAATACATATATGCATCAAGTATTATCTAGAGTATGCAAAGGTATAGTTTTGGAATTTTGATGACGCGTATCGGAGTTCTAATGAACTTCGACAATGTGAGAAGCTAGTGTTAGTCACCAAAGTTGTCTGAAGACCTTCCGATTCTTAGGTTAGAACACGGGAAGGTGTCAAGTACTATTTTAAACTATTTGTTTGCCAATGATGACTTACCTTCGCTTAAAGATGGTGAGGGCTTTTATAATAGTCGTTTGGTCATACGCAATTTGTAGCATTACCTCCCTTGATTCTTGTTTGTCTTCCCAATCAATTCAATTGGCTTGATTGGGGTTCGGTTAGTTGTTTTGAGTAATTTGTTCCACCATGAAGGACACATTTTTCTCTATGAACATTCTAACTTCTCGGGCAGTGTAGACTACCTGAGTCACATGGCAATGCATTGGCATTCATGCTAACCGATTAGTAGAGTCTAGTTGGAGCCTCTTAGCTTGCAACAAGTCAATCAGTATGGTGTATCATATTTGGTCAGTACGTTTAAATTTTTTTTTTTTTTCTCATTTTGGGCTCCAATTTAAAATGAAACTTCATTTGTAGGTAGCAAAGGCTTTTAAAAGGAAAGTTCATTTAACTCTCAAAAGCACTTTAACTAACCACATATTATATTCATTAATCTGTTTGGAAAATAGAGAAATGAGGATGATAATGGCTATGGCGATCCATGAATGTTGTGGCAGTTGTCGCATTAGGAAACCAATGATGAAATAGCTAGTTTGTATGGTGCCAACGGACACAACAAATTAGAGGAACCTTCACTTATCAAGAAAGGGACTAAACGTCAAACTTGGAAGGTGCATGGTTTGGGTTCCAACACAAAAATACAAATGTACCATATTATTGCTTCTCTTTCTCGTCAATTTTTAGTAGCTTTCAAATTAAATCACAATTGAGTGGTGAAAGAAAAAAAGTGCAAAGAATTGTCCATGGCATGCAAAATTTGGTTCAAAACACTTCAAACCATTATTTTATGATTTTGTTAGCAAAAAAAAAAAAAAAAACATAAGAAAAAAAGATAGACCTCTTAGATTGATTCAGCAAATGGGACTTTGGTAAACAATGTTGTACACCAGGGGGTGAGCACCGACCAAGTGGCCCGCCCACCCAGTCCATCTAACTCAATATTCTTTTTTAAGAGTTTAGAATTGCTATTTTAGCTTACTGGAACAGATTGGGCTTATATTTCAAGCACATCTATTTATATAATTGGGCTTGGGAATATAATTTTTAACTTAGCCAGGCCTGACCTAACCCTTATATCTAATATATTATGTGTGCAATTATTTAAAAAACAAGAGGAGAAAATAAAAGTAAATGTATTTTATTTGGTATCATGTTCATGGACAATATATGTTTGGACTGGAATTGAAAATATTTTTATTTTGGTAT
>BRYE01000008.1:14470814-14473314 GCA_030159115.1 Actinidia arguta var. hypoleuca
ATTGTTTCTTGTACTACTCTTGTTTTCTGTTGTTTTGATGGTTGGGCTCTTGCAAACCCGATATGGGTAAGCACCTGATTGGTTGTACAGCAGGTGACAACCTAGTTGAGATGTACTTCTTTGTAACCTATTTTCAAGTTGATAATACTTTCTTTTCTGATTAAAGAGAAAAAAAAGCCTAGAAGTTATGAATCATGGATACTCCAAAAACAATGTGGTACCTGTTGTGCTCAAAACGAATCACCGATCACACACACACAAGACATTAGAGATTTACGTAGTTCAGCCAATGATGTCTACATCCACGGAGAGAAACAAATAATCCACTAGTCGAACGAGGAGATTACAAAAGGATGAGATTCACTCTCTCAACTCACTCTCTTTTTGTCTTGTCTCTCTTCTCTCTCACTCAGCCCTCTCTTGCCTCTTTTCTCTTTCTCTCTATTCCCAACCGCCTCACACTCACCACCACCACCCTAATTTTCTCTCTCGACACATAGAAAACCTAGGGCTAGGAACCATTTTGGACTTGGGCCCTAATATGTGTGCTTTGGACATTGAACTTGGGCTTTGACTTGGCAATGTGCTTGGGCTCAATAGTTACCTACACTGGCCTACCGATACTTGCATGGAACTTCAAAATATGTATTGGGTACTCCAAAATATATACCAACTTTTTTTCTTAATTTTTGTTGTGCTCTAAAAGTACCCACTATATATCCTAGTTGTATCCTAGCCGGAAGAGTTCTTATTTCTATTTAGAGATTAAGTTTGGTTAACATGACTTTTTAGAGATTATTATAGTGGAGGATTGATCCGGTCTTTAGCCAGTGGAGTAGGCACATTTCTGAATCACGTAAATATTAATGTCTTTGTGTGATTGTTTGTTATTGCTTTAATATTTTCAGCGCTATTAAATGTTTGTTGAATATTATGTGGACAATATTTTTTGCATATGTTCTATTCACACAAGTTTTAGCATATGTTCTATTCACACAAGGAGGGAAAATTATCAGATTTTTCCCAACAACTTAGACACGTACTCACATCCGACACTCGTACTCGAGTCTATGTATCATAAGTTAGAATTTGGCCAGGGAAATTTACGATAAGTTCAAACTTCAAACATCTCACATCTTCATCATTTTACTGCTACATGACACAAGTTGGAGCGACCCTAATTCGACAAACTAAAAAAGCCAAGCCCCTTTGTTTAAGAGCACAAGAAAATTTTATAACCTCAAGTGAAAAGATACACAGAGATGCAAGGATTTGGGTTCGCAACACAATTTTCTATGTAAAGATTAATTTCTAAGAGTTTAAACTCTATGGTGCCATCGAGTTTTCTTGAACCTCCATTTTTTTCTATATTTTAGAAGCCCACGGTTGATGTCAAACCTATCACAGTCCCTCTTTCAGGTATATGGTCCACCTAAAGCTCCCTCTAAATAGGTAAAATGGTTCATTACTATTATCTTTAATTTAGAATTGCTACATTAAGTTTGCAAATTCTAAAATAAAAAAAATAAAAAAAAAACAGAAAAGAAAAGAAATCATCAAGAAAAAGAAGAGGGTGACGCTGCCCCCCAATTCATCTCCCTAACCATAACCTTAACCCTATTGTTACCCAAAATGAGTTTTCTTTTAAAATGGACTTAGAACAACCAAAATAAGTTTAATTATTTCCAAATTCCTCAAATCTAACCCCTTTTATATCACCAGATAAATAAAATACCTTAATTCGAATTAAATTGGAGATCCTCCAATATCTGTTAAAATGGTAATAATCTCTCCAACTTTTTTTTATCATTGGTAACGATAATAATTGCTGAGCAAGTATTTATCCAAACCGGATCTTTGTGCAGGATTATCAGCAAATTCTTAATACTTGGAAAATTTTGCAAGAAAAAGAAAAAAGGAAAATGTACCTTGGGAAGGGTTTCTGGGAATGGAATCATGAGAGCCCTTTCTTCTCCGCTCGTTGTGCCCTGCTAACCTCCTCCTGCAACTCCTCTTCGAATCATCAAACTCTGACACCGCATGAAACCTAAAAATCACACCCCCACTTGTTGTTTTTGTATGCCCATATATGTCCAAATATTTAATTATTATTTGAAATAAAAATTCATTTTATCATACATTGTATGTTGTTCTTATATATCATGATATGATACGTCCTTAAGTCATATAATAAATTGGTGGAAATAAGATTTACACACGGGAAATATTAATCGTTGATCTTACTAACTTTATTTAGTTCGTAGTCCGTGATAAGTTTGGACGCCTCATCTTCGAACACTATAATACTGTTAACCTCTATATGATAAGATGGTTTATCTCAACCATCAGAGTAGGTGACTCTACGTTAAAGAATTCAGTTTAGTGAATTCCATAATGCTGTTAACCTCTATATGATAAGATGATTTATCTCAACCATCAGAGTAGGTGACTCTAGGTTAAAGTATTGGTGTATTATGGAATTCACTGAATTGAATCGTCG
>BRYE01000008.1:14480814-14490814 GCA_030159115.1 Actinidia arguta var. hypoleuca
TTTTTCCCACATCAGTAGCCCCCTACTCGAGATGCCTAAGGGGGACACTTTGGGATCTATGAGTAGCAAAAGAAATAACTGCCCTTTGATGAAGTGGGTGAATAGTGATGGTGTACATCTATCAGCTGACACGTGATGAAGTGTATTAATGGCGAAATAATATTTCGGAATATCTTGGCGGGAATGACGATTAAGAGCTCGGAATTGCGAAGTGTCATGTGATATTGGGCATTAGGTCAGATGGATCTTAGCCCTTGATGCTTCTTATAAATAGGGGTTCTCCTATTCATTTGTACTCTTTTGTTTCTGCTGTCGAAACGTTGGCTCTGCTCCAACGTGCATCTCACCCTAGTCAGCTTGCCATCAACTCTTTATCTTTCCTATAAGTACAACTGCTAATCTTGCCTTAAATTTCTTTCCTCTACTTTCTAGTATATGTCTGATAGAACTGTCATAGTAAATTTGAAAAACTCATTACCATCTTGAGTGTCTGAGCATCTAGGGGAAAAATCAGTCATGACGAACGAGGTTAACCAACTTCCTTCTTCACCTAGGAGAAACTCTCCTATCTCCGAGGCCGAGGGTAATCCTTCGATGAATGAGGTCAACCCATCTTCTTCCCTACCCAGGGAAGATCCTAACAGCCCCGGGGGTAATCCCTTAGTCCCCCCTTCTTCTAGTAGAGGGGAAAACTAATATTATGACAAATGACGAGCTTGATTCTATTAAAGAGTCATGCTCATTTCCCTCAAACATTCAAATTAGGATGCCTAAGGAGGGAGAACCATAGCTTCAACCCGCCCAAGCGAGGTGGCTTTTTATGAGGCCGCCTTTCACGCTAGCCTTCGTCTTTCCATCCATCCTACAATTAGGATGATTTTATAATTTAACAACATTTGCCCTGCCCAATTTGTCCCCAGTGCATGGAGGAGCGTTGTATGTGAAATAGTTTGTGGGGAGCTTACAAGTACGTCATCTCCCTCTCCGAGTTTAGGAACTTGTTTAGTCTCAACAAAATCCTAAACCAAATCACGGATAACTATACTTTAAGGTGAGGTCAAATAAGGTTTTGCTCGGGGGATATCCCAGCATGTTAAGGGATGGAAGAGAAAAATTTTCTTTATCTCGGGGGACGATTGGAAGTTCCCTAAAGGATTATCTTGGGAAGCTGGGGTTCCAAGAGTCCCAAGGTCGTAGGGTACTCCAGGTCAGTCTCAATGTTTACTGAAGTTCTCTTTGTATCCTTAAAATGTTTAAACATTGACAATCATTTGATATGTTTCTCAGGCAGACGCTGCAACAACTTACCTAGATTGTTTAGGGACAAGCATAAAAGATTTGACAACGTTTTCGGCTCAGTAGGAGAGAAGGGTCTCTACTCAATCCCAAAACTTTTTAAGTCAAAATCTTTTCGCAGGAGTTTTGGCCTATCCAAGTCTATGGTGTCTGGTGAGGGGAACAATGGCGAGGACCGACCTACAAAGGATCGACCTGCAGATGTGGTCTCTTCGAGCAACGTGGGTGAGTCCTTCCATTCCCGAGATGAACATCCCCAGCATGACAGTCATTCTCGAGATGAATCACTAGAGTACTTAAGAACTATTAGAAAGGAATTAAGGAGGATCTTACCTCACATTTCTAATTTTACCATGTTAAGGTGGTCGGGGGAAAAAGTTCAAGATCGTATCCTAAGTTTTGAACAAAGTAGCTCGAGCTCCAGCTCGGACTCTAAACTGGAGTCCTGGTCAGACTCAGGGCTGCCCCCCGAGCTTAAATCGGATGGTACTACCTCCATCTTTCCTAAGTGTTTTACATTGTTCATTGACTGATAATCTTTTTTATCCAGCTATATCGTCAAGGATAACCTTATTCGAGCTCGCCAAGAAGGCAAGGGAGAGGAAGAAGGTGGGTAAATCAAACGCAAGCTCGGCGGTGATATCCACCCCACCAACTAAGGGGATCAACATTCGAGAAAAATGTCCAATAGAAGATGCACCATTCACCTTGCCCGACGAGGCAAGCTCTATGGGAAAAGAGGCCATGCCAATTCCCGAGCCCAATAAGGCCAAACCCATGCCCAAGGAAACGACGATCATAGCGACAAGGCCAGTGGCTCCAAGGGAAGGCACCTCGGTGAATCCTGTGGCTGCTTTGGGGCCCAAGGTTACCATGCTGAAAAATTCAATCATAGTTGAGCAGATTCTTGAGGCTTGTATTCCACCTTTTGATAAGGAGGAGGTGGACAAATTGGAACTCGATCGGATAGTCTCCAAACTCTTTTACATTATCAATCAGGTAACCTTCAGGATTTGTACTTTATATTTTGTTGTCCTAGTTGTTCTTAAGGTGGTCTTTAAAGTTTGTTGAATTCGTTTCTTTCAAGAGATCACGGTCATGTCTTCCCTCGCCCGCCGTGGTCAGGAATTGAACGATGAGGCGACCCTACAGCTTGGTTGGGCGGGTTTTCTTGAGGATGAACTCACCTGAGCCTAAAAGGTTGTAGTTAATCTTGAGAGGCAGGTAGCCAAGCTCCATGTTCAGAATCAGCTGGCCTCCGAGGAGCTGACTAAGGCCAAGTAGGGGCACGATGCCATTGCGGACAAATCGGCGAAGTTGGAGTTGTCGAACGCAGACTTGAGGGACAGGGAGGCTCTTTCCAAAAAGCTGGCCATTGAAGAGTTTAAATCTTCAAGAGACTTTTAGGAAGTTGTCGAAGACGCTTCCTTAAAGTACTTTGGCGAAGGTTTTGATTTTTGCAAAAGGCAGCTTCGTCGCCATCATCTGGAGCTCGGCATAGATCTCGAGAACATAGATCTTGATGTCGCTATGCTCGAAGAGGAAGAAGAGGAACTGGAGGAGGAGAAAGGAAAGGAGGGAAAGGAGAAAAAGACGAGAGAAAAGGATGGTGATTAGAATGGTTATCCCTTTTCCCCTTAAATATTTATAAATAATTTTTATTTCTAGTGAAATGTAATTCTTCCTTTCTTTTTAATGAACGAACCATAAAAATCTTTGTTCCTCACCTTTTTTTCTTCATTATACCTCTTTTGGTTGCACTGACGTTATTATGAATCATTCGGAATGATGGCGACCATAAATTTAATAAATTAGTGAGATAAATTTTCACACCTCAAAATTTTAACCAAATGGCGATTTAAAATTGGCGATCACCATTGAACCTTTTGACGAACAAAACTGCCTGGTGAGGTTAAAGAGATTCTCACATGGTCACCAATGATTAAATAATTAAATAATTCACTTTGTTGATCAAAATACCTTAATTGCTTGAATGTTTATTTAATTTCTCAATGAATGGGCATCCTTGATAATGGCGACATCTATAATGACGATCAAGATACCTTATCAATACATAATGAATGGGCGTTCCTAATAATAACGACATCTATAATGGCTATCAAGACGCCTTATCATATTATAATGAATGAGCATTCTTGATGTTGGCAACATCTACAATGGCGACCAAAATTCCTTATCATAACGTAATGAATGGGCATTCTTAATGTTGGCGACATCTACAATGGAATTGGCGCTTTAAAGGAATGGCGACATAAATTTTTGGTGATAAAATCAACAGATAAATTTTATTAATTAACCATAAAGACAGGCGATCGTGACATAATTTTGATTAACCATACAAATGGACAATCATAAGACTGGCGATGCCACATTAGTTAGGTGATCTTGTTCTCATGGTGACCAGACGCATTACTGGCAATATTTCTTTTAAGTATTCAGCATTCCAGGGATCAGGAAGGATTTTTCCGTCCATGTCTTCCAGCCAATAAGTTCCTGGTCTAGATACTTTAACAACCTTGTAGTGGCCTTTCCAAATAGGTCCGAACTTCTCTATACTTGATTCCTTTGTAGACAAAGTAATTTTTCTTAGGATTAGGTCACATGGAAAGAAAGATCTGTACTTGACTATTTGATTTTAGTATTTGGCTCCTTGGTGCTTGTATACTACTTAGCGTATCTCATCTCGCTCCCTCTTTTCTTCAAGGAGGTCAAGGTTGAGTCTCAGCTCAATTTCATTATTTTTCTTGTCAAAATTTGAGGTTCTAAAGCTCGACATTCTTATTTCCATTGGTATAACATTCTATCCTATATACCATAGAAAACGATGTCTCACAAGTAGAATTTTTGCTCGTTGTATGGTATGCCCAAAGTATGCTCGGCAAGTCTTCTACCCATTCACCTTTGGATTTTTCTAATCTCGTATTCAAATTTCTCAAGATTGTCCTGTTGGTGACTTTCACTTGGCGAAGGAAAGCTTGAGAATGACTAGGCGAAGGAAAATGGTGGGAGATGGTGATGTCTGAGCAGAATTTCTTGAATCCATCGTTGTTAAATTGCTTGGCGTTGTCCGAGATGATAACTTTGGAAATTCTGAACCGACAAATGATGCTCTTCCAAATGAAATTCATTGTATATTTTGTGATCTTGGCAAGAGGTGTGAGGGGATGACTAATCGGGGCAAACCATTGGCATTTATCATATTTTTTTGCTTACGTCGCTGCATCTCATTCCATTTATGACCAGAAATAACCTTGACGAACTTTTTTTTCTTACTAGTGATCTCACCCCTAAGTGATTTTCACAAATGACTTCATGAATTTCTCTCAACACGTATTCTCCTTCTCCAGGTCAGAGACACCTTAAGAGAGGCTCCAAAAAGGATCTTTTATACAATATTCCATAAAGAAGGCAAAACCTCATAGATTTGTATTGGATCCGGCGAGCTTGGAGTTTGTCTGGTGGTAGTGTGTCATTCTAGAGATATGCGATAATGTCATCCATCCATGTCGGGTCCGCTTCCGTCTGATAGATTAGTCTGGCGACCTTAATGCTTGGATTTGGTAAAAACTCTAGGGGTATACGTCTGTCTAAGACAAAATCAAAGATTGAGGCGAGGTTGGCTAGAGCATCAGCCTTTTTATTCTCTTCTTTGAGAATTTGATGAATTTTAAAGTCTTTAATCTTCCCGAACATATTCTTCACTTCATCTAACTAGGCCAACATTCTTGTATCTTTGGCGAGGTAGTCCCTTTGGACTTGGTTTACCACAACTTGAGAATCACTGAAAGCTTCCAGGGAATCTACTCCCAGTTCCGTTGTTACTCTCAATCTGATGAGGAGAGCCCCATATTTGACTTCATTTTTGGTGACTTTGAACCCCATACGAATGGCGTACTCCATTTGCTCGCCTGAAGGAGTTTGTAGGACCAGCCTTGCACCACAACCATGCTGGTTTGATGACCCATCTACGAAAAACTACCATTTGGCGAGTTCTTCATCAGAGTTCTGTCTTGGGTTCTGTCTAGTCTCCATTTTGGGTAGATTTTCTTCAGGTTTAGGGTGACGTCATATGTGAATTTAGCCACAAAATCAGTCAAGACTTGGGTTTTGATTGCCATTCTTGGTCTGTAATCAATGTGGAACTCGCTCAACTCAATGGACCATTTGAAGAGCCTTCTCGAGGTGTTAGGTCGCTAGAGAATTTACTTCAAAGGTTGGTCGTCAACACAGCAATAGGATGCGCCTGAAAATAGCGGTGAAGTCTTCTAGCGACAATCAATAGGGTATAGGCGAGCTTTTCAATTTTTAAGTACCTAGTCTCAACTCCCTTGAGGACTTTGCTGACACAATATACTGGTTTTTATATTTTGTCCTCTTCTTGGATAAGCACTACACTTATTGCTGTTGGCGAAACGGATAGGTATATGATGAGTTCCTCGCCCGTAGCGAGAATTGTAAGCAAAAGAGGCGAGCCGAGATACTCTTTTAGCTGTTGGAATGCTGCCTCAGATTCATCATTCCACTACAAAGCTTGATTTTTTCTCAAGATCTTGATGAATGGGAGGCATTTGTCAGCTGATTTAGAGACGAATCTATTTAGAGCAGCTACTCGCCCAGTTAATTATTGTACTTCGTGAATATTTCTGAGCGAGCTCATTGCAAGTAGGGCTTGAATTTGGTCTGGGTTTGCCTCGATCTCTCGTTAGGTCACCAAAAACCCGATGAACTTACTTGAGGAGATGCCAAAAATGCACTTAAAAAGATTTAGCATCATTCGGTGCTTCCGCATGATTCTGAATGCCTCCTCTAGGTGGGCAATGTGCTCTACAACCTTGAGGCTTTGGACGAGCATCTCGTCTATGTACACTTTCATAGTCTTCCCAATCAGCTCTCTGAACATTTTATCCACCAATTTTGGGTACGTCACATTTGTATTTTTCAAACCAAACGGCATAACTTTGTAACAATATAGCCATCTCTCAATAATAAAAGAAGTTTTTTCCACACCGGGCGAATGCATCTTGATTTGGTGATATCCAGAGAAAGCACCCATAAAGTTAAGAAGCTTATGTTTAGAGGTGGCATCAACTAACAAGTCAATCTTTGGCAAATGAAAACTATCTCTTGAAGATGCCTTGTTGAGGTCGGTCAAGTCAACACATGCTCTCCACTTCCCCTCTTTTTTGGGGCGACGACAACGTCGGTGAGCCAATTCGGGTAATGGAACTCTCTATGACATTGGCCTTGATGAGTTTTGCTACCTCTTCTTCTATGACTTTCAATCGCTCTAGAGCAAATTTTCTTCTTTTTTGGCAAATTGGAGGATAGTCAGAGTTGGTGAATAGTCTATGAGTGGCGACCTGAGTATCTATTCCTGAGATGTTGCCTTGTGATCATGCAAAGACATCATAATTCCGTTTCAAAAATTTCACAATAGCACTCCGTAATTCTTCAATCAAATCTGTTCCAATCATAACATGGCGATCTGGATGGTTTGGATGAATAGAAACTGGAGTAACTTCTTCCAAATGCTTGGTATTTTCTTACTCTTTGGGGTCCAATAGGATAATTTATTCCATCTCATATCTCAACGCCTTTATCTCGACATCGGCAATCTATAATTGCTATTGGCTCCTTAGTTTGGGAGGAGATTCAATCTTCATGGTCGAGATGAAACATTGTCTGGTCACTTTCCGATCATCCTTAACCTTACCTATCCTAGTTGAAATGAGAAATTTCATCTTTAGGTGATAGGTTGAGGTGATCGCTCTTATTCTTCCTATAGTTGGGCAACCTAGGATCGCATTGTAAAGCGAAGAGCAATCCACCACAATGAAATCTTGCCATACATTGGTCTGGTGGGGCTATGTTCCCAGGTCACTGACAGCTTGATCCATATAGTGGTTTCCTCCAAATCTGACCAGAGGAGTGTGAAACGGATGCAGCTTATCTAACCTAATTTTTATCTTATCAAATACCGAGATGAACAAGATATCTACCGATCTTCCATTGTCAACTAGTATCCTTTGCACTTTGAAATTGGCTATGACGACTGAGATGACCAAGGTATCTTCATGGGGGAGGTGCAAGCCCCTCAGGTTGTCATTAGTGAAGGTAATAGGTAAGTAAGCTCCAGCTACAAGTGAGGAAAGGTTATAGACTTCTTCTTCTTCCCGTCCACTAGCGCTATTGACATGTCTTTTTCAAGACGAGCTCGAACATTCTCTTGATCCAAATCATTCGTGGATCATATGTATGTCCCTCGCGGTGGGTCTGTTGTCACCGTACCTCCTTTCTGGTGAGCCAGGAGGTGGGCAATCTAAAATATACTTTCTCAGATACCCCTTCTTAATAAGGTCGGCTATCTGTTCTTTTAATTGAAAACAATCTTCAGTGTTGTGCCCGTGATCTTGGTGGAACTCACAATATTTGCTCTTCTTCCTTTTTCGAGGATCGGTCATGATTTTTTTAGTTCACTTGATGAATTCTTCGTGCTTGATCTCCGTGAGCACCTGGGCAATGGGAGCATTGAGAGGGGGCAATATTAACTCAAGGCGGCGAGATGGAGTACGAGGATGCCTATCATAGGTTTGTTACCTTGAATCTCGGCCTGGCCTCTTATTCTCGCCTCATCCCTATAGTCCGTTCGCAATATACTTGTCAGTCTTGCTTTGGAGAGTCGACAAAGTTTTAGGGACGTTCTTCAAGAGGGAATCAAACAATGGTCTTAGGCGAAATTCCCCCATCATGGTCATCACTACCAACTTGTTGCTGGGATCTTCCAATTCTAGAATAGCCTAGTTGAACTGCTTTACATAGTCCTTCAAACTTTCAATCTCTTTTTGGTGAACTATGAAGAGGTGAGAGGCATTTTTCTATCTGACCCCGTAACTCATGAAATTGGCAATGAATAGCCTCCTCAGGTCATCAAACAAGTCAATGGTTCCTGGAGATAGCTTTCTAAACCATGACCTCGTTGAACCCTTTAAGGTAGCAGAGAAGGCTTTAAACCTAACTTCATCAGAATATCCCTAGAGTGCCATAAGACTTTTGTATGAATCTAAATGGTTCATAGGATCCGTCTTTCTTTCATAGAGTCTTTCCTTCATAGATCCCGAGCTGAGTAGGCAAATTGAATTTGGAGGTGACTTTGATCTTCATTACCCTTTTGTGAACGGAGGTTCAGTCTGTTTGATTAAAGCTTCCACGGTCCTTGGTGCACTCGCACCTGTACTGATGGCGTTAATACGAGCGTCGAGGTCCCTAATCTTCTAAGTGGTGGATCTATCGTGGCATCTGGGTACTCAGTCGCTAAAGTTAGGAGACCTCCCTCTCCTTCTGATTTCCTCTCCTTCCACTCTAGGAGTCCTGCTGGATGATCGGGATTCTGATAAGGAGGAAGAGCTTTCTTGTCTAGTATGGGGACTTGGTGATCGACGTTGCCGATTTTTGTTCGAATGTGCCCGACCTGTACTTTGATGGCTTTGGGATTTATCATCACCCGAACATTGAAAGCGACAAGATTGTTGAACTTCTAGAATGGGTACTGTAGGAGGGGGTAAAGGGTTGTTAGTGATGAGGTGTTGTATTAGGCGGACGTTACTTTTGTTCATGATCCTTATCTGATTTGCTGTACCGTGCATCTCACGGTGGAGACCCTCTAGATCTGGAGCCTAGCTGGTATTGGCCATTGAATGACCTTTGTAATCCAAAGGGTTGCTGGCACTTTGTCTAGGTATCAAACGACTGCGTAAGTGTATAGAATGTTGAGAACTATTATTCCCACAGACGACGCCAAACTATTGTGGTATAAAACTAGGGCGAGTAATCAACAATCAGAATTGCTCTTTCACCTCAGTTTTGGATCTCAACAATAACTTGGACGACTTGCGCAGATGAACAAACATGACCGGCCAGGATGAGGCTGCTCAAAACCCTTCTAGCGTGAGAATCAAACCAAGGCGAGCACAAGAAAAGCAATGTAAAGGTAGAGCTATATATGCACGTATTTAAAGGTTAAAATTATTGTACCTCAATAAGATGGGAGAGCAACCTTTATATGTGTAGGATAGAGATCCATGTGAGTATATTTAGACAAGATCTTCAAATAACTATATTTGGGAAGTATATCCCTGAGATATCGGAGTGATAATAAAAAATTACTATGTGCAGAACAATCCGCAATCGTATGAGTTGTGATAGAGATAGTTTCCTTGTAGAGGTAGAATCTGACTAGGCAGAAGAGTGAACAAAAAGGACTCCTGAGTAAGCGGAGTTCTTGTGGAGATAGAGCCCTTCTAGAGATGGTCTCTAGTCTGGCGACATAAACAATCTCGCCTAAAGACGAGTTAGAGAAATACTTGTACACATCGGCGATGTGGTTTATTGATGAAACTGCGATGGGCGACCAGAACCATATTAGTGTTATGATGATGTGATCTCTTGGCGAGGTGTTTGTCTTAGAATATCGATAGATTAATATTTTTCCCACATCAAACTTAAAAAATATTTTTAAGCTTGGTTTATTTACCTAACAAAATAATCTAAAATAAACTTTTAACAAGCGTGCTTGAGTGACTGGTTTTGTTTCCCAACCCTAATAAACAAGAATAAAGATATTTTCTTTTGCTGGCTAGGAAAGGACAAGAAAATGAACAGATATTTGTTGAAGAAAAACTTTTCA
>BRYE01000008.1:14498314-14503314 GCA_030159115.1 Actinidia arguta var. hypoleuca
TATTAGTTACCACACAAAAAAGTTGATTTTGTGAGAATTATATAGTAAATATTTTTTGAAACTCTAAAAATTTTCATAAAAAATATGCATTAATCACGCCTGGACAAGTTGATTTTATTATATATGTTTAAAAGAGCAATATTAAAAAAATTAATAAGTTTTATATTTTTATTCTAGTGAATTGTTGTTTATTTTGCATGAACTTTTTTAATTTTGGTTGTGGTGTTTCTTATTTTGTTGTTTTGTTTTTGCCATCCCACCATAGAAAGGGAAAGAAGAAAAAAAGCTCTAGCTTGCAACAATAAGATTTAAAGTCAGATATTTGTAAGAAAATAATTGATAAGAAGAGAGAAAAATTCCAAAGTGCAATAATAAGACTTAAATTCAGAAATTTGTAAGAAAGCGACTCAACTAATACTTGGTCAGCCTTTTGGCTTGACTGTCCGTTTGTAGAGAATTTGGATAAACTTTATTGGATTGGATATCTAAATATGGACTCTAGTGTGTCCAACTTATTTTTCTAGTTATGAATTAAACTAATTATCCAACATCCCATTTAATCACACCTCATTGGGCGGTGATTAAGAGACACACGAAATCAAGAAAGTTGGAACTCAAAAAAATTTATCTAACTTTTGTCTCAAATTAGTAAAAATTACTAATGATTGTTGGATTTATTAAAAAGTTTAAGCTAAATAGGCTTTGAAAATTCAAGCTAAAAATTAATCCACCCAATTAAAAATATCAAACCAAACGGTCCAAAAAAAATTAATATATTTTAGCTCAACCACAGCTAAAAAAACTAGGCCAAACGCGGCCAGAGCCTCTATAATTTTTTTTTGTACAAAAAAAAAAGGCATCGATCAAGAAATTTCATTGATTGGAGGAACCCAAATGACCGCTTAGTAAAATTACTAAAATGAGACATTGGCTTCGTCTTGTAGTATCACTTAGAAAGCCTTATCTTAAGTAACTTTAAATTTACTGTTATTCAAAACTTGACTTAGAAAAATGAAGATTTTTTTTTCCCCGTATATTGGGAGCTAGATTGTAGCCGAGGAGGGAAATTTATGCATGGCAAGACTTAAACTCTTAACCTCTAGTTGAAATGCAAAGGTTATGGCCAACTGGATTAATCAAATTAATTGGCCGGAGAAAAATTGATCTTATTGTTATACAATCTTTGTGCAATGTGTAAAATCTTGCGGAGACTAATCTGAAATGAAAGTAAATAACAGGACAAAAACAAAAAACTTACAGAACTTTTCTATACGAAGAAGCAAAATCTGAAAATGGTAGACTGAGACCTATATTTGATACCATGTTCTTAAGATAGATTGGTTCTCCACACTGATGCCAACGGAATTAAAGAATTCTGTCTCTCAGGATACAATAGTCGAAATCTTACTAATGCAACACAATAATAGCGAGCTTGGAGAACCAATAATAGTGATGTACTCTCTCTTATGATATGAAGCTATGCAGAAGGGAAGTGCAGATGATGATAAGAATTCAGGTTGGTAAGGAATGCCAGAATGGTTGAAAGGGGGCGACTTATATAGGAGAATTTGTGACTGTTGGAAGAAATGCAATTATAGAAGGAAAACAACTTATTAGGGATCTGTTTATTTAAAATTTAAACGTACAGGGACTAAAACAAACAAATATAATAGTTCGAGAGTAATCTGAACGGACGCAACTGTTCGGGAACTAAAAAATGTAATTACTGAAAACGTATTTATTATTTTCGCAAAAAAATTATATAGAGGTCCAGCCCAAGCCCACAAAACTTACCCGCGACCACGGCCTCAACTCGGGTGGTGTTTTTAGTCCAGCCCACATAGTCCATAATCTGGGTCCAAGCCCATCCATAACTCACTTCCTTAAAAAATTTGGACACTCCTTGAAATCCAACCCAAGTAGTGAATACCTCTTTTATAAGCTACTTTCACCTTCATTTTTTTTTTCAATGTAGGACTAATAACTTTCACTACATAAACTATATTTAAGTAACACACTTTGGAGTCAGTTTTCAATTCAATTGTAAGTAATTTTGAATAAGTAATTACATATTCTTAATTCCTACATAATCCATAGCCACCAACAAAGTATGTGGATCCCACTTTAATAAAATCTCAAAGTTGGATAAAACTAACCCATTTTTCCAACACTTATTCATGTCACAAACGCACAAATACAACCATTAAGCATATGAGTTTATGAATCCCATTTTTGAGTCTCTCGTATTTGTTTTACCTTTACATTGCAGCCTTGTAGGATGATTTGTTCAAACTGTATATAATTACTAGCTTTTATGAAATATCTTAAAACTAAGAGAAAATGGGTGGAAAAAAAAAGATGGAAGGCATTTGCTATGCCAAATTTGGAAACAACTTTGGCGTTTTACCACATCATCACCAATATTTTTGATGTCTTAAGCCTTTGATTTAACTGTAAAAAATTAATAACCGTGACAAAATAAGTTTAAATCAATAACAAATTGGTGCTGCAACATGTTAAATTTTTGTAATGGCATTGTCAAAATGAAAAACAACAATGGAGATACTTTGAGAGAGAGAGAGAGAGAGAGAGAGAGAGAGAGAGAGAGAGTGCATTCCTCAAACGATGAATAAAAGTGGTAAAAGGAATAAATAATGGTTGAGGGAAGATAGATCCGCCAAAGTTGTTCCATCAAGAGGAGTCAATATGGGCGCAGGCCTCACTTGTCCCTCTGAACTCTTTAATGGATCCAGTGACCCAACTTATCTGTACATGGGGCCCATAACCTTATAGGGCTCCAGCTAGCCCATTTGCTCATCAAGTAAATACCCCAATAATTTAACTCGTAGATTATTATAGGCAGTTTGGAGAAAGTTTTTTTTTTTTTTTTTTACTGTTTTGGTTATATAATTTATTCGTTTTTAATGAATTTTTTTACATGATTGTGACAAAGGCTTGGTTTGGTTAAGTGAATATTTTTCGCCATTTGATCAATTTTTTTTGTACTTTTGGGTTTCTCTTCACAAAAGGAGTCCGAAATGTAATGTTTTTTTTAATTTAATTTGAAAAAAGTTTACTGAAAAATTAAAAAAAAAATTATTTTATCACAAAAAATTAAAAACTTAAAAACCAAAACAGCTGAAGAAAAACACCATTGCCTTAAATTGCCTTAGTTAATTATTTATACATTCTAAATTACGTCTTTATTATACAAAGTTACAAAAATTCTCCGATCATTTTTAACAATAATCGAATTGCCTCTCCACACACATTTACACTTTTGTTTATTTCTCTCATGGCAAGGGTAATTTAGTCATTCAATAAAAAGTAGAGTTAAAAAGTAATCAATCTATATTAGTTTGTATGAAATCAATGATTTACTAAATGTTAAAACTAACCTCAAGTCAATCAGAGCCATCCAATTCACATTGTAAACGCACACTGAATACGTGTTTTTACGTTGTATCTAAGAGCTAAATTGGCCCAAAGCCAGTACGCTAGTCCGAGATGGCTTGGATCCCCTTAGGTGGGCCCTGGATTATTTTTCGAAGCCTGCTTAAAAGCTGTGTACATTGCACCAAGTATGATATATAGATTGTGTGGCAGTTTGGCGTAGTTTATTTTTGAGATTTTTTTATTTGTTTTTATTATTGACTTTTTTTTAGGCCATATTTGGATTAAGGATGTGGTGAGGGAAAAAAAAAAATAGAGAAGGTAAATCATCCAATAGTTCCGAACAGTTGGATCGCTTATATTTTTTATTTTATTTTATTTTCTCACCAAATACGTGATCCAAACACAACCTTAGTAAATTTTTTTACAGTTTGATCAAAATTTTATACTTTTCTTACTCCATTTAATGAGAGGAATTACAAAATATAAAAAAATTATCTAATTAAAAAAAAAAATTATTAATTTTTTTTAATAATTTTACTCAACAAATTAACTATTTTCTTTTGTTTCCTTACCATTAAGAGCATCTACATCAAGTTCACTAAAAAAAGAGTCAATATTGGTAAAATTAACTAGTAAAAATATCGAAAAAGGTTTATATCAGATTAGCTAAGATAGCCTACAACAATATATTTTAGTAAAAGTATAGAGGTACACAATATATTGTTGACTCAATGTCTCACTTTTGATGATAACAAAATATTGGGTTAATGGCTAATGATTCTACTTAGCATGCAAACCATAAGAATTATGAATTAAAGCTTATTTGATTAAGGAAAACTTGGAAGTACTTTCTGTCCAAAAGGTGTCGACACATATTTATGAGATGTCGACACATGAAGACTTGTGGAGCTATATTGAATAATTTAAGAAAGTCTTAGATAAATGAATGATACTATGAATCTCACTAGATTGAAGGCATTGAAGATCATATGTGACATCTTGAAAGAGTTGTGTTGATTGATGCTCAAAAACCAAGGAAATAAAGAAATATGTTCTGGGCAAGAAATGTCGATATATGTAATTTAAAGTATCGACACTTGAAGAACAACATACTTGAATCTGGGTATGAAGTACTGACACATCGTGTGCTTAAAGTGTCGACATCTGAATATGGTAAGCAAAGATTCAAATCTAGAGTTAAAGTGTCGATACATGATTTGAAAAATATTGACACATAAAGACAGCGTCCAAGCTACAGAAAGTGTTGACATATGAAGACAGTGTCCAAAGTACAAAAAGTGTCGACATATGAAAGTGGAAGTGTTGACACAAAATGTCAGTGTTCAAAGAATTGATTTTGGAACAAAAAATATTGAAACATAAGTTCGAAAGTGTCGACTCATATGAACAGTGAGCTATCTGAGTTTAAAGTGTCGACACATAGATTATAAGTGTCGACACATGAAGATAGAAACTAAAGAAGTTTTGCAAAAAACATGAGCTGATTTCAAAAGTAATTATCTTAGGATTCAGAGATTCAAATAAATAAAAAATTGAGTCTATATTCAAGCTCCAGAAGTTAAATTTCCAATAGAACTTAAATT
>BRYE01000008.1:14523314-14525814 GCA_030159115.1 Actinidia arguta var. hypoleuca
CTAGCGTTCCAACGCTATGAAGGAAAGCATGAGAAATTTCTCTTAGCATTCGAACTCCAAAAACACGAAGGAATTAGAGTTCGAATAATAACATAATTTATTGAAAAATCTATTTCAGTATTTTGGCCATAATTTTTTATTCAGATGTCTGATTGATTTTATTTTTAATGCGTTGTAAAGAAAACTTCAAGGACTATAACTTTATCTCTAATAAGTATTGGCTAAATCGATATTTAGTCAAAATTGATATGGAACAGACGGGTAAGAAGAAAACTGGACATGAATTCTAATCCCTCTAGGATTCGAATTGTGTAGCATATATATACTTCCTTACGGTTTTATGAACGTGAGACATTACTTTTTAGGATTTTTATAGCCTTTTTGATTAGTTTTTCATAATTTTCAATAATTCTTGGTATTGATTATATTCAATTTACGTTTAATTAATTAGATTTTTGATTTTATTCAATTACGCGCGTTATTCTATAATTTTTCTATCATTAATTTACGTTTCTTAATTTTTAATTATTCATATCAGTACTCATATTTCAGAATATTTTTCATATTTATTTTTCATAGTCATGTGTGGCTAATTTTTTCAATTCGGAATTAATTGTGAAGATCGATTCGGGATCGAGAATGAACAATAAAGGTAAATTTTAGTTTCACTATTAGATCTTTCTGATTTTTATTCTTTTTCTTCTTCGTTCTAAATATCTTTGAAAACTTGAGCGTCCTATTATGTTCGATAACGCATATGCATGAATTGCTAACTCAGTATATATACTGACTTGTAATGTTTATGCATGAGTTGGATTCAGTATATGGGCTACGCGAATCGATGATGCCTAACCATGATTAAAATAATCAGATTTATTTTAGAAGTTGAAGATTATAAGAACATGTATTTTTAAAATTTAAATCTTCCGAATCTGAGACTTACGACGTAGTCGAAGAATTTGAGTTATACGAACCCTCCATTAAAATTTCAAGAAACTCAATTGGTTGGATTAATTGATTCTGATTTCATAGTGAAAAAGTTTGCATAGTGGAACCCTAAGGAAGACTTGGAGAGTGGACATATGTAAGAATTGACTGAACCACTATAAATCGTTGTTTGCACTTTCTATCTCTTAATTTTTTTAAAGCTTCCGTATTTTATTTATTCTTTCTTATATTGCATTGTATATATATTAATTTATTAGTTGATTGACTAGATTAAGTTTTAATTAATCATAATTATAATTAATTTTAAAAACCAAATTCACTCCCCTCTTGGATTGTCTTTTGGACCAACATATATTTTTTAGGTCATTCTTTTTTCAATTGTATCAATTAACTATTTAAACTTGGATATTTCATATGTATACCATTCAATAAAAAATATATGATCGCAAAAAAACATGACCATTTTAAAATATACTTTTAAAAAAAATACAATCGTTTGAATAATATGACCATTTTAAAAATATCATCGTTGAAATAATGTGATCTTTTCAAAATTATGATTGTTGAAAAAAAATTTGAGAGTAGAATAAATAAATAGTAAAGAAATAACATTCTACTAGAATAAAATAAAAATAAAAATACTGATAGAGTTCGTGTTTACAAAGTGACTAAGTAAAATAGAATTGATAATTTTGAATTATAATTTGGTTCAAAGAAGTTCATTCGGATGCTCTAAGTTGGTGAAGGTGCAAAAATAAATAAATAAATGAATTTACATGATAAATTCACCAAGCAATTGTAGCCTTGCAGTTGCAAAAGTTGAAGGTTGCGTCTTCTACACGTCCAAGGCTGACCTTCCCTGCAAGATGAAACATTTGAGTCTCCCACACTTCTAAAACTACGTGAGAGAGAGAGAGAGAGAGAGAGAGAGAGAGAGAGAGAGAGAGAGAGAGAGGTAGGTAGGTCCCATGATAACCAAACAATTATCATTCTGTAACGACCGATGCTTGTTTAAAACTCTTGGCCAACTTCTTAACTTGAAACTGAAACAAACGAATTCCAACTAAGTTTCTGCTATGCCTCAAAAAGCCCTTTAATTTGACACAACTCAATGTTTTTTTATTTTTATTTTTAAAATAACAAGAAAAAAGAAACCTTTATTTTTCTTATTTTATTTAGATGGCTTACTATCACCCATATTTGTACTTTCTAATATGGACCCGTCTTTACTCTAACTCGGTAATTCTAACGTATGTGACATGCAATCTAGTTAGTATCTCATAATTTATGTTATAAAAGATTTTTATTATATATTAAGTCTAAAAGTGAAACATATGCTATTTGAAATTAAAAAAAAAAACTTATATATATATATATATATATATATATATATCCAAAATTAAATAAAAAAGAAAAAAAGACGTTACATAAAGTCTACATTTAAGCTTGCTTTATTGTACATAGGCCACATCCAAAATGAATATAAACTTCAATTTATAAATTAATAATTTTTTACGGATACACAAAATAACTCTTTTAAAATTTGAGTGAA
>BRYE01000008.1:14528314-14530814 GCA_030159115.1 Actinidia arguta var. hypoleuca
TGTTATAATTAAAAATATAGAATTTAATTTATTCATAGGGTCAAAACCTAAGCTTTTTTTACATTCAGTCTTCAATTTTTTTATCCATTAATTAATAAAAAAAATGATTAAAAATTTTAGGCCAATCGAGCGCTATGAAAAATAAGTTAAAAAATCATTCACTCAGTCTAACAAACAGGCCGAACGAGCAAAAAAAAGAACTAAGCCAGAAAAAATATAAAAAAATCTAGGCCGCCTAAATCAAATGGATCAGCGTTGCCTATATTTTAGATCAGAGGGGTACATAACCGATTGAACGGCTAGGATTATAGGAAATTTTAAGAAACTTTAGTGGATCAATTTGTGTCCTATGAAATCCAACTCTCTACCATCATAACATTGCAGGAGATGCGTCCCCATCAAGTTGGTAGCGATGATCATTTTGCTCACCTACCTCTTTACTGTGCACCCACCTTGCACGATAAGATTTCACTCATTTTTTTTTTTTATACAGCCCTCGTTTGGTTGCCGAAAAGAATAAGAATAAGGGCAACTCCAACATTACTCCATTTCTCTAAAATGGAAGCTAAAATAAAGGTTTGGAGCTCCACCCAACCTCCATATTTGGCTTCCAAAATGAAGGCTTCAATTGAGTCTCCAAATATGGAGACAATTCCAAAAAATAGTGACTCATCTCCATTTTCTCTTTTTACTACTATTTTTTATAAAATGTGTATAATTCTTAATTTATAATTCTAATTATTATAAAATTACTATTATTAAAATATAATGAAAAGACCTTAAAATAAGATCAATATTTGGTATATTAATAAAGATTTTAAAAATTGTTATTTGGATTTTTAGAGGGAAAGGAGGATTTGATGTAGGGTTTTGAAAATGGAGATTTTGGGTTGGAGTTGTTAGCATTAGTGTTAGCCTCTAAATACATGTTTTGAATTCAAAATATTGTTTGAAGTCTCCATTTTAGAGGTTTGGGCTGGAGATGCTTTAAGGGGATAGGGACTATCATTGGATAAATTTGCAAAGGGTGAGTGAGTAATCGTCCCATGGTTCCCGTGGTCTGGGGAATCATCCCGAGGAGGGGATACCTTAGGAGGATTTACCCTAGAAGGATTATCTCTTAGCGAGGAGGGAAGCTGATTCACCTTGTCAGCCATGTATGATGATCCTTCCCCCAAATGTTCAGATATCCAAGATGGTAACAAATACTCAAGGTTTTCTAAGTCTCCTTCCTCGGACCTACTGGACATGCAATTAGAATCAAAATTGGATAAGGAGCTTGCGGAAAATACTTACTGGATGGGTGGAGGATTGTTGGCAAGCTAGCGAGGGAGAGGTAAACGTCAGAGTAAGAACAGTAGTTCGACAGCACAAGCAAAATAGTACAAATGAAGAGGGAGACCCTCTATTTATAAGAAGTACCGAGGGCTGAGATCTGTCGGCATCAATGGTTCTGATCGCATGACGTTTTAAGTTCCGAGGATAAAAACCGCCACTCTTGCCGAAAGCCTCGGCCATTCCCACCAAGACGTGCTAAAACGTCATTCCGCCATTAATGCACTTTGCCATGTGTCGGCCAATGGAGGCGCGTAGTCATTATTCGCCCACGTCATAAGGAGGTAGTTGCTTCCTTTGCTACTCGTAGATACCAAATATTTCATATCGAAATCTCGAGTAAGGGGGCTACTGATGTGGTATAAAATATCCGCCTACTGATATATCAAGTTGGTCACATCGCTTGGAGGACCGCACCACCATATCGCTAAAATAATCCTAGTAGTCCATCGTGTCATCACCAGTTGCTCACCTTGACAATATACATATGAGAACCATTCTCCTACTCTCTAGTGGGCGAGGACGTCTACATCGCCAGATCATAAGTTGTCTATTTCTGCAAGGACTCCTCCTATACAAGACTCTTTCCCCGCTATGTCACCTATAATTGCGAAGTGGTCTCCATGTGACATTCTTCTATTATCACTTTGATATTTTCGCGGTCTCCTTTCATACTTACCCGTCTGAAGATCATGCCATACTTTCCTTACACGGCTCTCCATCCTCCAACTATAAAAATGCCGCTCCCCCATCACAAAAGGTACGATTGAATCCTTGCATACACGCATAGCTTTGCTTTCTCATTGCTTAGTTTATTCTCGTCTTGGTCTGATTCGCACACTGAAGGGATTTTAAGCTACCTAACCCCGGCCAGTCACGTTTGTTTGTCTGCACAGGTCGCCCAAGTTATCATCAAGGTCTAGAACCGAAGTGAATTTTTTTTTTTGATTGTTAGTTGCTCGCCCCAATTTTATACCACAACAACTATCATTGGATAAATCAAGTGATTATGTATTGAGCATGTTTCGCAAAGCTTATAAGTTTGTGATTTTTTTTTTGTCTTAAAGGTTATGCCAAGAGTGTTTAACACAGTTTTTGTTTCTGTTTATAGATAAAAAATAACTTATAAAAGCTAAAAATTAACTAATTCTTGAAAACTCCCAAT
>BRYE01000008.1:14533314-14543314 GCA_030159115.1 Actinidia arguta var. hypoleuca
TTTGGGAGAGCAATCAACAGTCAGAATTGCTTTTCGACCTCGGCACTGGACCTTGGCTTAAACTGGGGCAACCTGCACACTAGTGAACAAAAGTAATTGGCCGGGGTGAGATCGCTCAAAACCCTCCGACATATGAATCAGATCAAAGCGATTAGGAGATAATTAGAGACAGTATGCGAGCACAATTATAAAGATGCCTGTGGTACCTGTGTTGAGTGTACCTTTTTGTTATGGGAGAGCGGCCTTTATATAGACGAAGTAATGAGCCGTGTTAATAGATCACGGCGAGTTCCTCGGAAGGATAAGTATGGGAGGATATCCCAATAAATTCGGGGATAACGTAGGAGGATGCCAATTGGTGAGCAGTCTGTATTTGTAGGCATCGTAATCGGGCTGGAGTCTATTGGAGAAAGTTATCTTGTAGAGGTGGAATTCTCACTAAGGTAGACTCTGATCAGGTAGAGGATAAATGGAGGAGTAGTCCCATGATGACAGACTTCTAATTTGAGATAAGTCCTAATTGGAGATGAGTCCTTTGGGAGAATCAAGTCTTCATGGATATGGTCTCTGACTCGGCGAGGTAGATCATCTCGCCCTATGGCGATCTGGAGAAAAGTTTACGTGTAGGCGAAGTGGAGCTCAGTTATTTAATAATTTAAGGCGACTAGGAAGGTGGGCTCTGTGAACCATTGGGCGACATGCTCCACTTGGAATAATTTAAGATTTGAAGGTGGCCTATATTTTTCCCACATCAGTAGCCCCCTTACTCGAAGTGCCGAGATATTCGGGATCTTTGAGTAATTATTAAATGGCGATCATTGAACCACGTAGACATACATTAATTACGCTAATCTCCTGTAGGACACGTGGGCAAGGTCATTAATTCTCACAATAAAATTAGGACAAAACGGCGGCGCATTAATGATGACTTTTGGCGGAAAAGGCGGCCCACTAAGGCAGGCTTTTGGCAGGAAAGGCAGTTATAAGCTTGTAATCCAAAAGGTCGCATAATCTGGGACGTTGAAGCAGATGGATCTCAGTCCTTGGCGTTCCCTATATATAAAGGGACCCACCCATTCATTTGTGCCTTTCTACTTCTGCTACCAAACCGCTGCTCTCACTCTGATTTTCTCCTCGCCCTAATTTGTGGTCGCCCTCCTATTTTTTAGCAGTAAGTACCTTGACTAAGTCTTTATTTTTATTTTTGTAATTTTATATCCTATAGGCCTAAAGTTAGCCCAGACTTGGATTCCTTGCCTTCTTGGATATCCGACCACCTAGGAGAAGGATCGTCATATATTACTGACGAGGTAAAACAATCTCCCAGATCGCCTATGGAAGAACCATCAGCCCCTAAGGTCGCCCCCTAGTTGATATTCATCCCTCAGTAGAAAAAGAAAATAATATTATGACTCTCGAGGAGCTAGACTTGCTTAGGGAGACTTATTTCTTTCCTCAGAATGTACAAATTAGACTTCCTGAGGAGAATGAAACGATACTTTCAGCTCGCCCTGGCGAGGTGGCCTTTTATAAGGCATCTTTTCAAGCGGGCCTCCATTTCCCTATTCATCCTACAGTAAGATTAATTTTAATGTTTTATAATATTTGCCCGGCTCAGCTCATCCCCAATGCTTGGTGAAGTATTGCCAGTGCCATGGCGTTGTGGCGAGTGTATAAATATTCGGTGACCCTCTCCGAGTTTAGGAACGTATTTTTTCTCAATAATAACCCTAAACCGGATCAAGGGTGTCTGTACTTCAAGGCGAGGTACAAGAAAACCATTCTCGGAGGATACTCCAGCAACGTGAAGGGGTAGAAAAGCAAATTCTTTTTCGCCTCCAGGGATAGTTAGGTGTTTCATGATGATTCACCTCGGGAAGGAGTGCCAAGGATTCCGAGATCATGGAATATTCCTGGTCGGTCTTAATTCCATTCAAAATTTTATTTTATTTATTAATAAAATATTAATCAAGCTAACATTCTAACATTCCGTGTTCTCAGATAAACGCTGCAATGATCCGCCCAAGTTGCTCGGGTATGAGCATGAGCTTTTTGATGAGAATTCAAAATCGGTGGCAGAACATGGGCACTTTTCAGTCCCCATGATTCTCAAATCAAAATCATTTCGTCGAGTTTTTTGCTCTCCCAGACCTATGGCATCTAGGATTAAGGGTGAGGAGCCACATGGACATGCGCCATCAACGTCATCGGGTGAAGCGGGTGAGTCTCGCCCTTCCCGTGGTTAACACATCCAGCAAGACAATCATTCCCGAGATGAATCAATAGAATATCTAGGGACGCTTAGGAAGGAACTGAAGAGGATTCTACCTCATATCCCCGACCTGACCTTGCTAAGATGGTTGGGGGGAAAAGTTCGAGATTCCTCTTTAGAATTTTCCCCGTCTGTCTTGGGATCAAGCTCGGACCTGACATCAGAATCCTAGTCGGATTCTGGGCTACCTCCTGAGCTTAAATCGGATGGTATAAATTCTTGTCTATTCTTGTCGTTTATATTTTTATATCTGATATTCATTATTTATTTTGCAGCTATGTCGAGGAGGATAAGCCTAAAAAAACTTGATGAGACGGTGGAGAAGGCCAAGGGTGAAAGCTCAGCCAAAAAATCCATTCCCGTTAAGGGAGTTGTAATTGGTGAAAAACACTTAAGGGATGAACCCTCCATCTTGCCAAGTAAGAAGGTCAAACCTGGGGATAGCCCCAAAGAGAAAGAGCCCGCCATTGCTCCCGAACCCAAAAGAAAAATGTCTGGTCCTGCTTATTGTCCGAGGGCCACCACCTCTTCGAAGCCCGGGGAAGGGAGCTCGCCCTCATTGGGGACTGTTCTCGGTCATAGGGCTTCCATTCTTGGGAGCCCTTCTATAGCCGAGAAAATTCTTCGAGGAGTGATTCCTCCTTGGACCAGACTGCCACCAAATTTTTTCATGCCTTTGGCCAGGTACTACCTCGACACTACCTCGACTGTTCATTTTCTTCTTATCGTAACATGCGCTCAAGTTTGATCTAAAAAGATTTGTCTGTAGCAGGCACTTGTGCTTTGGTCCTCTCTGGCGATTAAGGGCAAGAAAATTGTGGAACAGGCATCCCTTCAACAAGGGCGAGCTTCCTCTTTGGACATTGAAGTCTCCCTGCTCCAAAAATTGTCTGGCGACCTGGAGCAGCAATTGGCCGAGGCCAGAGGTCGGGAGCAATAGGCCGGCGACGAATTTGCCAAATTAAAAGATGAAAGAGACAACCTTGCCGACAATTTGGAGAAGTCTGGGATTTTGGTGGTGGAGTTGAGGGAAACTTTGGGCCAATCTAAAAAATCAGTTGTGGAGGAGTTTAAATCTTCGTCGGATTTCTTGGGGGTTGTTGAGGACGCTGCCTCAAAGTATTTCGATAAAGGATTCGACTTCTGCAAGCGACAGCTTCGTTGCCATCATCCTGACCTCGCTATCAATTTGGAAGACATGGGTCTCGATCATGACCTGCTTGCCGAGGAGGACAATGAAGAGGGGGAGGGGCGAACGAGGAAACTATTGAGAAAGACGATGCATATCTTCCTCCCTCGTAATTTATTTTTTTTGCGATGTGTAATTATATTTGAATGAATGATCATTTTACTCGTGCAAATTTTGTTCGCAATGGCGTCAATTGCTTGGCACCCTTAATTACAATGGTGATTTCTCCAATGGCGATAACAAATTTTGGTAATATGGTGATATAAATTGGTTTTAAAAATTATAACAAAGGCGATCAAAATGCCTTCATGAATGGGAGATCTTGATTTGCATGGTGATCAAGATGCCTTAGTTGCCTCACAACGAACTAGCGATCTTGATTTTCATGGCGGTCAAGGAGCCTCATAATGATTTGGCGATTTTGATCTTGGCGATTTTCATGTTGGCGATCAAGATGCCTCTATTTAAAATGAACTGGTGATTTTATTTTACAATCTTTGATATGGCGATCAAGTTGGCGACATCAATCCTGCAAATAGCGACATATTCAGTGAACAAAGATGATTAAAATAAATTTGCGGAATTTTATTACTTGAAATAAATTGGCAATTATTACAATTGCATTGCTCAGG
Source organism: Actinidia arguta var. hypoleuca (assembly GCA_030159115.1). Classification (NCBI taxonomy): domain Eukaryota; kingdom Viridiplantae; phylum Streptophyta; class Magnoliopsida; order Ericales; family Actinidiaceae; genus Actinidia; species Actinidia arguta. The sequence goes on from BRYE01000008.1 coordinate 14,537,408, forward strand.
CGATCAAATTGTCACGGTGACCAGATGTATTACTGGTAATACTTTTTCAGATGCTCGGCATTTCAAGGATGGGGAGTACTTTCCCATTTATGTCTTCAAGCCAATAAGTCCCTGGTCTAGATACCTTGACGACCTTATAAGGGTCTTCCCATGTTGGGCCTAGATTTTCTGCGTTCGACTCTTTAGTAGATAGGGTAACCTTTCTTAGGACTAGATCGTCAGGTAGGAATGACCTATATTTGACTCTTTGATTATAATATTTGGCGACTTGGTGTTTATAAGCTGCTTGGCGTATGCTTGATTGCTCCCTTTTTCATCAAGGAGGTCAAGGTTGAGTCTCAGCTCGATTTCGTTATTATCTTTGTTGAAATTTGAGGTTCTAAAACTTGGTATTCCGATCTCAACGGGTATCACCGATTCTGTTCCGTAGACCATAGAGTAAGGTGTCTCGCCATTAGGAATCCTACTCGTTGTATGATATGCCCAAAGTATGCTTGAAAGGTCTTCTACCCATTCGCTTTTAGATCTCTCTAGTCTTGTCTTTAGATTCCTTAGGATGGTTCTGTTAGTAACTTCGACTTGGCCATTGGCTTGGGGGTGACCAGGCAAGGAGAAATGATGTGATATGGCGAGATTCGAACAAAATTATCTGAATCCATCATTGTCGAATTGTCTGGCGTTGTCCGAGATAAGAACTTTGGAAATTCCAAATCGACAAACGATAATTTTCTACACAAAATTCTTTGTATTTTTCTAGGTGATTTTGGCGATTGGCTCTGTTTTTACCCACTTGGTGAAATAATCAATGGTGATGATCAAAAACTTTTTCTATAACGGAGCTTGAGGCAAAGGTCCCAGTATGTCAACTCCCTATTGGCCAAATGGCCATGGGCTGGTTATTGGCACCATCTCAGTATGGGGGAGGTGGCTTACTGGTGCAAATCTCTGGCACTTGTCACACTCTCTGGTGTACGTTATTGCATCACGTTTCATCTGAGGTTAGAAGTAGCCTTGTCGAATTGCATTTTGTACTAGTGACCTCGCCCCTGAATGATTTTTGCAAATGCCCTCATGAATTTCTCTCATCACATAATCGGCTTCATCAGGTCGGAGACATCTTAGGAGAGGATCTGAAAAAGATCGTTTATATAAAATTTCATAAAAAAAGCAGAACCTCGCAGACCTGTATCGGATCAGACGAGCTTGAAGTTTATCCATTGGCAGTGTGCCATGCTAGAGATAGGCGATGATTTCATCTATCCATATTGGGTTTGTTTCTGTTGGATAGACAGGTTTGGTAATCTTGACATTAGGATTGGATAGGAATTTCATAGGTATATTTCTGTCTGATACGAAATCAAAAGTGGAGGCGAGATTGGCAAGGGCGTCAGCTTTTCTCTTCTCCTCTCTAGGGATCTGGCGAATGGTAAAACTTTTGATTTTTTGAGTCATGCTTTTGACCTTGTCTAAATAAGCCATCATCCACGTGTCCCAGGCGAGGTAGTCTACTCGGACTTGGTTTGCCACTAGTTGTGAATCACTATAAGCGTCCATGGAATCTACTCCCAATCTTGTGGCGACCCTTAACCCGGCGAGGAGTGCTTTGTATTCGGCTTCGTTATTGGTGACTTTAAACCCAATCTGTATAGCGTACTCCATTTGTTGTCCTGATGGGGTTTGGAGGACAAGCCCTGCACGACATCCATGCTGATTTGAAGATCCATCTACAAACAACATCCATCTCCCAAAATCCTCGTCTAGCTTTCGAGGTCCTCTTCTGAGCTCTACAATATTGGAATTTCTTTCTCCAAAAGAATTTCTGGATCGGCTTCATGAGTGGATTCAGCCACAAAATCAGCTAAGGCTTGGGCCTTTATCGCCGTTCTTGGTTTGTAATCAATATGAAATTCACTTAGCTCGATGGACCATTTCAGAAGTCTTCCCAAGGTGTCTCTTCGTTGGAGAATTTGCTTTAAAAGTTGGTCAGTCAGCACGGTGATGGGATGGGTTTGAAAATAATTACGAAGCTTTCTAGCGGCGATCAAAAGGGCATAGGTGAGTTTTTTTATCTTTACGTATCTATTCTCAACACCCATCAAGACCTTACTAATATAATATACCGGTTTTTGAACTCAATTTTCTTCTCGGATAAGCACAACACTTATCGCGGTTGGCGAGATGGACAGATACACAAACAGTTCTTCGCCCGTGGTCGAAACCACAAGCAAAAGAGGGGATCCGAGGTATTTTTTGAGTTGTTGGAACGCTCCTTCCGATTCTTCTGTCCATTGAAAATTATGATTCTTTCTTAGGATTTTGAAGAATGGCAAGCATTTGTCAGCTGATTTAGAAATAAATCGGTTAAGGTGGCAATTCGCCCAGTTAACTGTTGAACTTTATGAATATTTCTGGGCGAACTCATTTTGAGTAGAGCCTGAATTTGATTCGAGTTTGCTTTAATTCTTTGTTTGGTTACCAAAAATCCTATGAACTTTCCAGATGATACGTCAATAATGCATTTGGAAGGATTTAACATCATTCGGTGTTTCCTTAGAATGTCAAAAGCTTCTTCAAGGTGGGCGATGTGATTGGCCACTTCGACACTTTTAACGAGAATGTCATCTATGTATACTTCCATGGTCTTTCCAATCAGTTCTTTGAAAAACTTATTTACTAATCTTTGGTATGTTGTCCCAGTATTTTTTAATCCAAATGGCATGACCTTGTAGCAGTACAATTCTCTTTCCGTGATAAATGAAGTCTTTTCTACGTTGGGGGGGGGGGGACATCTTGATCTAGTGATATCCCGAGAAGGCATCCATGAAGCTAAGAAGCTCATGCTTGGACATGGCGTCAACTATTAAGTTAATTTCTGGCAAAGGAAAATTATCTTTTGGGCACGCTTTGTTGAGATCAGTGAAATCAATGCATACTCTCCATTTCTCCCCTTTTTAGGGGCGACAACAACATTGGCTAGCCATTCTGAGTAATAGGCTTCTTTGATGACATTGGTTTTGATGAGGTTGGTCACTTCTTCTTCAATAATTCTTAATCGCTCAGGGCAAATTTTCTTCTTTTCTGGAGAATTGGAGGATTTCCGAGATTGATATATAATTTATGCATGGAGACTTGGGGATCAATACCCGGGACATCACCTTGCGACCAGGCAAAGACGTCAATTTTTTTTTTCAAGAATTCCACTAAAGCGCAACGTAATTCGTTGGTAAGTTCAGTTCCAATCATAACGTGGCGATCAGGATATTCTGGGTGTATGGATATTGGAATAGTTTCCTCAAGGGTTTTGGTATTTTCTGTTTCTCGAGGATCCATCAAGACAACCTATTCCACCTCGTCCCTCAGAGGTTCCATCTCGCCATCATTGGTCGGTAATTGCTATTGGGCATTCGGGGCTGGGGAGGTTTCAATCTTCATTGCTGAAATGAAATATTTCCTGGCCACTCTCTGGTCGCCTCTTACTTCGCCGACCCCTGTTGAAGTGAGAAACTTCATTTTTAGGTGGTAGGTTGAGATAATCGCCTTAGTCCCACCTAGAGTTGGGCGACCTAAAATCGCGTTGTACAGGGAAGGACAATCTACCACGATGAAGTCCTGCCAAATGGTAGTTTGGCGAGGCTCTGTTCCCAAAGTTACTGGCAATTTAACCCATCCGAGCAGATGAGTCACATTTCCTCCAAAGCCCACCAAGGGTGTAAGGAAGGGGTGTAGTTTATCAATTCCTATCTTCATCTTTTCGAATGCCGATATGAATAGGATATCAGCCGAACTACCATTATCAACCAAGATTCTTTGAACGTTGAAATTGGCGATAATGACTAAAATAACCAGGGCATCGTCATGAGGTAATTATAGACCTTTCAAATCATCATTGTTGAAGGTGATTGGTGGATGAATATCGATCATTGGCAAGGAGTGGGTACATACTTCTTCGGCCACCTTATTGGCACTTCTGGCATGCCTTTTCCTAGATGAATTCGAACTTTTCTTGGATCAAAATTTGCCATGGATCACTTGTATATCTCTAGCAGTTGGTCGGTTGTCGCCATATCTCTTTTCTGGTGAATTGGGTGGTGGGCGATCATTGACATACTTCCTCAGATATCCTCGTTTGATAAGGTCGGCTATCTGTTCTTTCAGATGAAAATAATCTTCTATGTTATGGTTGTGTCTCGATGGAACTCGTAATACTTGTTCTTATTTCTCTTTCGAGGATCAGTTTTGATTTTTGAAGGCCACTTGATGAATTCTTCGTGCTTAATTTATGTAAGAACTTGGGCAATTGGAGCGTTGAGAAGGGGTAACATCAATTCTGTGCGGCGAGGTGGAGTACGGGGTTGCCTTTCGCTGGTTCATCTTGAATCTCAGTTGGGCTTTTTGTTCCTCGGCTCATCATCCATGTAATCAGATCGCCTTGTATCAGGCTCTTTCCTTTTATGATCATATTTTCCTCTTCGCCTTCGCTTGGCCTCGGCTAATTCTTCTGCGGTGATGTACTTGTCAGCTTTACTTTGGAGGACGGACAACATTTTTGGGATATTTTTGGACAGGAAGTCGAATAGTGGACCAGGGCGAAGTCCTTCCATCATTGCCATGACGACTACCTTGTCACTGGGATCTTCAACTTCCAATATGGCCTGGTTAAACTGTTTCACATAATCTTTCAATTTCTCTATTTGCTTCTGCAGCTCATGAAGTTGGTGAAGAGATGGGATGCGTTTTTCTTCCTGATTCTACAGGTCATGAAGTTGGCGACGAAGAGCCTACTCAGATCGCCAAAGGAGTCAATGGTTCTAGGAGATAATTTTCGGAACCACGACTTCGCCGACCCCTTAAGTGTAGCGGAAAAGGCCTTGCACATGATTTCGTATGAGTACCCTTGGAGAGACATCAAATTTTTGTAAGAATCCAGGTGATCCATAGGGTCTGTTTTTCCCTCGTAGACTTTGAGCTGAGTAGTTAATTTGAATCTGGACGACACCTTGGCTCTCATTATTCTTTGGGTGAAAGGTGACTCAGTTTGTTTAATCAAAGCGTCTACAGTTAATGGGGCATTAGTCCCTGTGTTGATGGCATCTAGGCGGGCATCTAGATCCCTGATCTTCTGAGATGTGGAATTGTCTCGGCGCCTAGTTAATTGATTGACTCGATGAGGAGACCTCCCTTTCTTGACTTCCTCGCCTTCCAGGCCTGGAGTTTTGCTTGATGATCGCGATTCTAATGACGAGGAGCTCTTTCCTCGTCAGGGGCAGAGACTAGGAGAACGATGACGCCTATCTCGTCTTATATTACGGTGGCTTTGGGATTCATTATTACCCGAGAGATGAGAGCGACGAGGAGGTGCCGAAGGAGGAGGTGGTGGGTTATTTTTAGTAAGGTGCTGTATTAAGAGGGCGTTATTCTCGTTCATAATTCTCATCTGTTCTGCCATACCGTGTATCTCACGGTGAAGGCCCTCTAGATCTGGAGCTTGGCTAGTATTGGCCATTGGATGAGCTCTGTTATCTAAAGGGCTGCTAGTGCTTGGTCTGGATAATAATTGGCTGCGCAGGTGCATAGGATAAAGAGAACTATGGTTCTTACAGACGGCGCCAAATTGTTGTCGTAAAAATCTAGGAGAGCAACCAATAGTCAGAATTGTTTCTCGACCTCGACACTGGACCTCGGCTTAAACTGGGGCAACCTGCACACTAGTGAACAAAAGTAATTGGCCGGGGTGAGACCGCTCAAAACTCCTATGGCGTATGAATCAGATCAAAGAGATCAGGAGATAATTAGAGGCAGTATGGTGAGCACAATTATAAAAGTGCCTGTGTTGAGCATACCTTTTTGTTATGGGAGAGCCGCCTTTATATAGACGGAGTAATGAGCCATGTTAATAGATCACAGCAA
>BRYE01000008.1:14555814-14573314 GCA_030159115.1 Actinidia arguta var. hypoleuca
AACACCTATGTTAAGGTCTCAAAACATAATTTAGTTAAAGGACTTTCAAAAATCAAATTTGAAAGGGATAAGATTTGTGATGCTTGTCAAATGGGCAAATAAATTAGAATCTCTTTCAAATCCACAAATATGTTCAATACTACTAGACCACTCCAACTATTGCATATGGACTTATTTGGAACATCAAAGATCTTGAGTCTTGGTGAAAAACAATATGCACTAGTTGTTATTGATGACTATTCAAGATTTACTTGGACATTTTTCTTCGCTCATAAGTATGAAGCAATTGACTTTTTCACAAAGTTTTGTAGAAAATTTCAAAATAAAAAAGATATTCAATTACCACAATTAGAATCGATCACGGAGGAAAATTTGATTGCAAATTTTTTAAAATATTTTGTGTTGAAAAAGTTTGGACCATAATTTTTAGGCTTCTAGAACACCTTAACAAAATGGGATTGTTGAAAAGAAAAATAGAGTTTTACAAAAAATGAGAAGAACTACGCTTTGTGAAAATAATTTGCCAAATATTTTTGGGCCGAAGCGATCAATACTTCATGCTATATTCTAAATCGAATTTTATTTAGAAAAATATTAAACAAACCCCCCTATGAGCTTTGGAAATATAAAAAGTCAAATATTTTATATTTTAGAACTTTTGAATGCAAATAATTTGTGTTGAATAACAACAAAGAAAGTCTTAACAAGTTTGATGTCAAAGCCGATGAGAGCATATTTCTTGATTATTCAATTCATAGCAAAGCACATAGGGTCTATAATAAGAGAACTCTAGTAGTTGAAGAATTGGTCCATGTCACTTTTGATGAACATAACTCAATATCTAAAAACGTCGTAAGTGATGATGTAGATGAAGTTGAGCAAAATTTAAAAAAACTAGACATGCAAGGAGTAAGAACTCGTTCCTCTCTTAAAAATATATGTAATCATCTTACATTTTTGTCTCAAATAGAACCAAAATATTTTAAAGACGCCGTTGGATAAATGCAATGAACTTAATCAATTTGAAAGAATGAGGTATGACACCTTGTTCCTAGACCTAGAGATCACTTGGTTATTGGAACCAAATGGGTATTTAAGAATAAAATAAATGAATCCGGTATTGTTATTAGGAACAAGGCCAAACTTGTTGCTCAAGGTTATAGCCAAGAAGAAGACATTGATTTTGATAAAATATTCACATCGGTAGCTAGACTAAAAGCCATTAGGATGTTACTTGCAATTTCAAGTTTTAAGGATTTTAGACTTTATCAAATGAATGTTAAAAGTGTTTTCCTAAATGACTATATAATCGAAGAAGTATATATGTTGAGCAACCTCCCAATTTTTAAGATCAAAAATTTTCAAATCATGTTTTCAAACTAACAAAAACTTTGTATAGTTTAAAACAAGCCCCAAGGGTTTGGTATAAACGATTGAGCAAATTTTTGAGTAATAAAGGATTTTCAAAAAAAAATTGACAATACTCTTTTTATAAAAATTAAAAATAATGACATGCTTTTAGCACAAATTTATGTGGATGATATTATTTTCGCTGCTACTAATGAATCTCTTTGCAAAAAAATTGCTAAGTGTATGTAGGGAGAATTTAAAATGAGCATGATGAGAGAGCTCAATTACTTCCTTGGACTTGAAATAAAGCAATTAAAGGAATATATTTTTATCAATCAAGCCAAATATATCAAAGAGTTGATGAAGAAGTTTGTCATGGAAGATGCAAAACCTAAAAGTATTCTAATGAGTACTTCAACCAAATTGGATAGTGATGAAGTAATTAAGTTGGTTGATATTAAAATTTATAGAAGCATGATAGGATCATTGCTATACTTGATTGCTAGTAGATCGGATATTATATTTAATGTGTATTTGTGTGCTAGATTTCAATTTAATCCTAAAGAATCGCACGTAATTGCAATAAAAAGAATCTTTTGATATCTTAAATACACACCAAATCTAGGTCTATGGTATCCAAAGTAAACATCCTTAGATCTTATTGATTACACCAATGTTGACTATGCGGGAAGTAGAATTGATAGGAAAAGTACGAGTGGCTCTTGCCAACTTCTAGGCAACATGATTGTATCTTGGTGTTGCAAGAAGCAAAATTTTGTAGCACTATCCATGGCGGACGCTGAATATGTTGCAGCCAATAGTTGTTGTGCTCAAGTGTTATGAATGAAACATCAATTAGAAGCTTATGGAATTTTACTCGATCGCATTCATATTAAATGCGATAACACTAGTGCGATTAATTTAATTATAAATTCTATTCAACACTCATGTACAATGCACATTGGCATTAGATATCATTTTATAAGAGATCATGTGCAAAAAGGTGATATTGAACTCAAATTTTTGAGTACGAAAAAATAACTTGCGAATATTTTTACAAAACCCTTAAGTGAAGATCAATTTTGCATGATTAGAAGAGAACTAGGAATGAGCAATCCTATGAGTTGATGAGTGTTAATGTTGTGTGCTTAATTGTAATAAAATTTATGTAAAATTTTACGTATAAATATATAACACACATTAGGCATAAGTATAAACTCTGCAGCCTAGAGTGTCAACACCTCATTTTCATGTGCCAACAGATAGCTACAGTATGTTTTACAGTAAACAAAAAGTGTCGATACCCCAGTAGTCATATGTCGACACACAAAATTTTTTAGGCATAGTTTCAAGTGTCGACACCTCCTGAACAAAGTGTTGACACATTTCAATAGAAAAGTCACACAAAAATTTAAAAGAAAAAATGTCAACAGATTCTAACAGAATGTTCACTATAAAATTTAAAAAGTAAAAGTGTCGAAACCTACTGAATGAAGTGTCGACACATACGAACAGAAAGATTATACTAAAATTTAATGGTAAAAATGTCGACACCTTATTAAAAAAATATCGACACATCAAAACAGAAGGTTTATAGTAGAAATAAGTGTCGACACATATAAACAGAATGTTGAACCTTTTAAATCATGTGTTGAATCATCTGACACTTATGCTGAACTATGTGAACCTATTGAACCGTATGAACACTAAAGTGTCGACACACGATTAAAAAGTGTCGACACCTGAGTCGAGACTATAAATACAAACAAAACCCTATTTCGTCATTTTACACGATCGTTCCTCTCTCTCTAACTCCCTCCAAAACCACGTTTTGACTTCCACGATCCACGATTCACCTGAGAAATTGTCGATCAAGCCTTATATAACTCTTAATCAATCAATACCAAACCTCCTCAATCGTTCCAACTCCTTAAATGGCTCTGAAATATGCAAAATCAAATAAGCAAAGTTTGGCTATGGTGGTGTTAACACCCACCATGACTAAGGGTCAAAAGAGGAAGGCTAAGGGTGATTTAAGCAAGGAAAGAAGGAAGAAGAAGGAGTAATCATCATCAGCTCTTGCTCTTGAACGTAATAAGCTATACTTTGCCGAGGATACGGCCAAGAGAGGTATAATCTTGATTTTGCTCTTATGAAAGTAATGAATTGTCATTGGATAGACTATACCTTCTTCGATGCACATAACTTTGAATATAGCTCAAAAATGTATAACCTAGGATGGACTCCCATGATCACTATTTGGGATGACGTATATCCCGACCTTGTTGCACATTTTTTTGCTAATTCCACAAGAGGGTATCACTGTGATACCATAGAGAGCTATGTCAAAGGAGTAAACATAACATTGGATCGATCTATAATACAAAAGATTTTAGGAATGGGATCTAGAGGTGAAGTATATAGGAAAAATGTAAAAAGGAATGAGAAATTGAAAATCTTCCATGGACAAGATGCAAATGAATGTGTTCAACCTAAGGCTAATAAATTGTCTCTTGAATTAAAGTTGGCCCATCACTTTGTATGCACTATGATGATTCCAAAGATCGAAAAATATGAGCATGTCTTTGATAGGAAATTATTTTTCCTATGAGCTTACATGACTGATGCTAGTATTGATTTGCCAATATTTATCTTAGATCAAATGTATAAGGCCACAATTAGCAAGATCAGTCTGCCTTATGGGATGTTTTTGACAAAAGTGTTCAAGTACTTTAAGATTGATCTAAGTGATGAGATCAAACGGGTTCCTAAGGCCATAAGTGACGAGTATAATGAGAAGACTTTGAAGCGAATGGGGTATGAATTGAAGGATAATAAATGGACCCCAAAACCCGGAAAAAAAAAAAGGAAAAGGAGAGTGTCTCAAAGGAAAAGGCCCCATCCAGGAGTGGAAGTGAAAATAGCACCTGAATTCAATGGATTTGAAATGGAAATGCGTGGTTTTATGGCTTAGATGATGGATTCCATGCAAAACTTGCATGTCAAAGTTGACAATGTGGCAACCCGACTACTATTCATTGAAAAGAAAATGTGAAAGATGAAAAAAGAGATGAATTTGATGAGAAAGGGGAAAAAGAGTGGGAATAGGAAGAAGAAAAGGAAGATGAGGAAGAAAAAAGTGAGGAAGAAGGAAGGGGAAAAGAAAATGAAGTTGAGCAAGATGATGAGCAAGAGAATGAGGAGGTTGAGAAGTAAGAGAAAGAAAGGGCTGATTGAGAAGAAGATGAAAGTGACGAAGAGGACTCGTTTGAGACTGTATTCGATCACTCTCCCACTAAGCTTCAAACAATCGGGCGAAAATACATATTGAGACAGAGGACAGCAACCAAATTTTATAATACCATTGAGACAACTCTCGAATTAACTCCATCGTCACCGTCTTCACCCCCTCCCCCTCCTATAAACATTCCACAAGCATCTCTATCTTGCACAGCACCACCTCCCTCTCCTCACTGACTATTTCCAGAACAATTCGTTTTTAATTTTGTAATATTTTGGATAATATATTGATGTTTTGAATATTGCGGCTCATGATTTTGTGGTGTTAAAATTTTATGGTTTTATAACTTATATACGTGATTGGCATGTCTTATATGTTGATATTATAGTTCTATTGTATACCATTATGAGTTACTTCCCTAGTTGCCCAGGTTTCATATCTTAAATTGGCATTGTGAGGTGCTCGATTCCAACTCATGTCGTTATAATTTGTATTTCATAGACTCATAATGCTATTTTATGGATTGACCAGCCCTTTTTTTATGAATTGACAAAAAGGGAGAGAGAAATGTTAACAATATGAATGATATTCATGGCATTGAACTAATATAAGAATGAATTTTAAGCATGAATATGAGTATGCATGATTATGGAAATATTTTGATGAATATCATATTGAACTCAAATGCTTATAATGAATATCATATGGTTTTAAACTTGGAATACGTGACAAGTGCATCAATTACAAAAGAAAGGGGGAGCAATACATAGTACATGCTTCAAATCAATGTGTCGCACTTACGAATATCATATGTTTTTAAAGTTCATCATTCATATGCTAAAAAGTTTTGTCATCATAAAAAAGGGAAAGATTGTTGACTCGATGATTTGATTTTGATGATAACAAAATATTGTGTTAGTGGTTAATATGTTTACTAAGCGTGCAGTCAATAAGTATTATGTTCTAAAGCTCAATTAATCAAAGAAAACTGAAAATACTTTCTGACCAAAAAATGTCGACAGGTGTCGACATCTGAAGACTTGGAAGCCGTATTGAATAAATCAAATAAAAGTCTTAAGGAAATGGAGGACATGATGAATCTCACTGGGATAAGGATATTGAAGATCATAAATATCCATGGGGAAGACATCTTGAAGTCTTTGAAGTGATTCAATACTCAAATGGCCAAGAAAACAAAAGAATATGTTCTGGGTAAGAAGTGTCGACACCTAGTATTAAAAGTGTCGACACCTGAAGACTACTAGCAAAGATTCAAATCTGAAAATATAAGTGTCGACACATACTGGATGAAGAGTCAACACATTTGGACAGTAGGTAAACTAGAGTTACAGTGTCGACACATGTGCTTTGAAGTGTCAACACATGAGGACAATGTGCTACCTGGAATTATAGTGTCGACACACGAAGACAGTGTCCAATGTTACAGAAAGTGTCGACACCTGAAGATAGTGTCCAACGCTATAGAAAGTGTCGACACTTGAAGACAGTGTCCAACGTTACAAGAAGTGTCAACACACAACATTGAAAGTATCGACACCTGTGGACAATAGTCAAACTCTTTGAAGACAGATGATCAACTGTCAACACATGACACAAAAAAGTGTCGACACCTGGAGACAATGAATTCCAACTGAAGGAAGAAGGCTTGAAGTGTCGACACATGTTCTTGAAGTGTCGACATATGAAACCTAGAAAGTGTCGACACCTAACGGCTATATTTTTTTAATGCAAGATGGTCTGAAACAGCATATAAAAAATCCTAACTACCACCAACGGTTCAATCTTTTTCAATCCATTATATACAAGTCTCCAAGAGCATTTAACAATAACAAATACATCCCTACTACATTGATTGATCATCCAAAGAGCTCCAAAGTCAAGATTCATTGAAAATTCTTTTTGTCTTCAAGAGTTAGCATTTATTGTGTGATTCCACTCCTATCTACTCTTGTTAAAAAGTTTATTTCATCTTGTAAAACCTCTATCTATTCTTATTCTTGTAAGTTTGAGTGTAATTTAGATAAAAATACTTGTAAGATTAAGAGGGTCTTGGACAAAATTCTCTTGGAAGAATTTGGTGATAAGTTGTATAAAAATGAGTTGAGCACTTTGGAAATCAGCCTCCACATTGTAATAGTTGATTGCAAACAGTGGAAGAAGATCTTGCGGAGGTCTTGGGAGGACGTAGATCACACGTTATGGTTGAACCTCGATAAATTTTGTTGTGCTCTTTCTCTCTCTTGATATTCACTCTATACTTGCATTTATTACTTTGCTTACAAGTTGATTTATTATTGAAGTGATTAGATTAATTTTAATTAATCTTAATTGCTGATTAACTTAAAAAAATCCAATTCACCCCCTCTTGTGTTACCTATTGGGCCAACACGTCATGCAAGTCACCTTTTGTCCCCCTAATGTGCTTTGGGATCGCCGCCGACCATTGCTTATCGATTAAGCTCCGACACAGGACTATGCTCGAGCTTGCTATAAAGCGACAGCTCGGCAACACTACCTATCCTAGTTCGATCAGAAATGGTCCTTGATATTTTGTCCCCTACATATTCCAATGATAATATAATTTTAAGGCACCCAAAGATATGATTTTAATGATAGTATTGTGTTCACATTTGAAACGTCTTTGATGGAGTATTAATTATGCAAATCATTATTAAATCTTTTAGCTTTTCAAGTCTATTCTGACGTAAAGATAAGAGAGTTTGATCAGAGAATGAAATGTTTTTTTATTGACGTTTATGCTATTGCTTGGCGATGATGTTATGATAAAAAAAGAATTTGGGTTGGGTTTTGTGGTTAGAGCATCATGTGTAAGCACAATCTGGGCCTATCCAAGTCCAATTATTTGAGCATAATCGTTTATGTTATAGAGTTTGCTTAATAAATCATTCACGAACAAAATTGATTCAATTGAATATCAGTAGTAACGTAATTAGATCACATTTGTCTTAAAAAAATAGCTAACAAGTATTTGAAAAATAAACTGTAATATAAATGTGATTCATTCATATATATGTGTGTGTTGAGTCCAGCCCACATATTTGAGCTCAAGTCCAGTTAGCTCACATATAGTGCTTATTTGACAGTGGAACTCTCGAGTTAACTAGAATTCGATTATCTCTTGAATAGTTAGTCTTTGAGTTATGATATATTTTCCTAGATAAAATAAGATAATAATTAAGTATCCAGCTAAATTATCCTCGCTATATACTTGTTGATGTGTGTTTTATCCAATAATTAATGATTTAATTTTTGAGCAAAACAATATGTATATGACGACTGATGTGTAACCAATCTAATATTTGCATAAATTATGTACTCTAATGTGAAACCGTACATCATACTCAGACCACGGTGGTGTTCCTATGCATAGGCACCCACTCCGGTCCCTCTATGAGATACTCCACCATTTTCTCTATTCTCCTTCAACACGACCCTCAAATGACAAATCCATCCGAGTGTTTCTACTCATTTGCATAAAGAAAAATGTTAATTACCCAAAATGAATAATGATTTATGCACTTTATTTTTTTTTACTAAATATAGATATCATTAATTTTTACATTTTGCTTTCTCTTTGGAGGGATAGTTTAGATATTTTACTAAAAAGATACACAATAAAAACAAACTACGAAATGCATCAAGTGAGAAATGCAGTGCTTAAATCAATATTCAAATGTTTACATTGAAAAATTATTTTGAATGAGCTCTGTGGTGTAGTTTAAAATTGGTATAATGCCAGTCACACTTAAGTTAGATGTGATCCATAAATATAATTTTAAAAATAATTTTTTTTTTATAAAATAATCTTCCGTGATTTTTTAAATGCATAGTATTTTTGCTTGCATAAAACTTACAAGGTACAATCAACTATCAGCTGAGAGTGAAAACACGCGCTACGGCAGAGAGTGAGTGAGGTGGTACTGGTAGAACCTGGTGACCAGGTAAAACAGTAGAAAGTAAATAGTGAAAAGTGAAAATGTGGTCAACTTCACGCTAGGTTCTTCTTGTCTTTTTTCGCAAAACTGGGATATATTTGTCATTTTATGAATTCTGGAGCGGGATTAAGGAATTTAATAAATACAAAGTACAAAACCGGGTATGTTAACTTTTAGAAAAATGATAGGTATACACCAAAAAATGTGTCTCACAAATAAGTGAGACCCGTTCTAATTAGGATTTTCTAAAATCATGGCCAAAGTTATATTTGTGTAGAAAAACCTATATATATGAAATATCAAGTATCACTTCAATATATTGAATCTTGTTTGTATATAAATAACAAAAAATATTCTATACGTTTAAATAAATTCTCACTATCGAAAATATAAATAATAAAGTTTTTTTTATGATAGCATAAGATGATTTGACCATAATTAAATAATAGATTGTGTGTACATACAATGCGTGTGTTATATATATAATTGTCCTTATAGTTACTCAAAAGCCAAGAATTTTAAATTGTTAAAACCTATTTTAGTGGGACGATTCTAAAATAGCAAAACAATACATAGCCTTAAAAACTGAAAGAAGATGTTTAGAGCAAGTAATAAATCACGTTTATATATATATATCATCGTCTACTTGACACTTTAAAATACTTATATGTTCATGTGTTTGGTGTGTGTATATATATATATATATATATATATATATATATATATATATATAATTCTGCATGCTCAGCATCCTCTTCATTAAAATCTTCATCATTAGGGTTCTGAGATTCCCCTGCAAGAATATCTTTATCGGACTCATTATCATCTTGCCCTCTAGATCCCATTGAAGAATCTTTCTTAATAAAGGATTGAGCAAATTGATCTTTGAAGAAAAATATGCATTTCTTCATTAATTCATATTCAGAAATATCTGAATTTTCAGATTTAATATGATTCTTTAGGAGCTCAAAAGGATTTAAAGAGGATTTATTAAGAAAGGAAGATACTTTCCCTTTATCTACTTGGTACTGTGAGAAATACTCATCAGCCTTCTTATTAATCTGATTATATAAATCTTCTATATCTTTCTTGGGAAAATTATTCCACCATCTGACCCAGAATTCCCTTTTAAGAGAATAACCTTTCAATTCCCTGTCTTTTACAATACAGAAGTCCCATTTGAGAATCCATGGGATCCCGTACTCTATGAATAATAAAATCAGACTATAGTTTTCACAAATATCTTCTTTTCCTCTAATAAGAGGATGCCACTTTTCCCATCTTTGCATAGCTTCAATAATATTTTAAGGAAGAATTTCTTTCAAAGAGTCGTATATAGTCCACCAGTCAAAGAACCACATAGGGATTGATGTTCCAGTCTTCAATATTTGAGGACATAGCTTAATAAACCAAGTGTGTTTATTTTGGGGATTCTAGTATGAGAAAACCTGATAGAAACCATAATAATAATCTCAATAATTATAATTATAGAAATTATTCCCAAGTTTAACAGTCTTGGAGGAGGTAAGATCCAAACCCCAAGAAGCTGGTTTTACAATTTTCTTAATAATAACCTTACTATAAATAATAGCACTGTTATTATCTTTAGAATTTTCTCTAGTATAAGTAATATTCATACTATCTGACATATGGAGGATAGTTTCAAAATACCCCCTTGGTTTACCAGATAAGGTAGGAACTTGGAAAGGATGAAGATAATCTTTTCTGATCTGTAATGGATCATTTAGAAGATGATAATCTTCTTTCTCAATATAGCAGACATGAATAGAAGCATGCTTACAGATATAATCTGTCATTTCATCCTTGGCCACAATATCTGCCATAGTTTGTGATGATTTACCACCACTGGAAGAAGAAGATCCAATATGACTTCCTCTTTTGCCCACCATAGTGAAAACTTTCACTATCAGTATAACTGTTAGTTTCTGGAAGATATAATCTTCCTCTGCCTCTTCCTCCTCGGGTACCTCCTCTATAAGAGTTGGTTCCTTTTCCTCTATTAGGGGAAGCCATTCTGCAATACAGAATAAAATTATTATCATAAATAATGAATAATAATTTAGGCATGAATAACATATATTCTAGCCAATTGATCTTTAAGATCTTGAATTTGTGATCTAATAGAACATATTTGTTTAAATTCATTTATAAATGATTCATCTGTGAAGCAATCATCAGAAATATCAATATTGCAAAATACCAAATATTTACCTTCTAGAGATTTAATCTCTTTTAAAATTTTATTTACTTTTAATATGTCTTTTTCACAGATCATAGAAACTAATAATTTTTCTCTCGGATAGAGGACACATTCTGGCTACTATCTTGAGTTATAAGTAACCTTCTCACTTTTCTTAAAGATCTATCCTTTCATAATTGAAAATATAATTTTTCAATATGATGAATAGAAGGCTTATTATTGCTTCTCTGAATACTCTTTTCTTCCCATTTAATGGCATTATCCATACTTTCCATATGTTTAATTTGCTCATTAAGAATCTTAATATTTTTATTATTGATCATAGAAAATTACTTTGAATAAGTTATATATAACTTAGTAACTTGAGTTTTTAAAACTCTAATTTTTTTTTTATTAATCTCTCTCTCATTTAATCTAAAATAAAATTGCTCAATAGGCAAATTTCTAGTATGTAACAGATAATAATTTCTGTTTTGAAGATATTCAATTTTTGATAAAAGAGAATTTATTTTTTTCTGGACTTCGGTATCAATCATATTGACCCTGCAAAAATTCCTTGGTAAGAAAATTAGGGAGAGAGTTAGTATCTCCTTTAATATACTCAATATCAAAATCAAAAGAAGATAATTCAGCTTGCCATCTAGCAAATATTTATTTAGATGCAAGATTTTTAACATCTTTTTTCAAAACCTGTTTAACTGCTGAACAATCAACTCTTAATATAAAAGTTTGATTTAATAAATCATCCTGAAATTTAGAAATGCATTTAACAACAAATAACATTTCTTTTTTAATAGTTGAATAATTTATTTGAGCGGATTTCCACATTCCTGAGGCAAAACGTATAAGTTCTTCCTTTTAATTTTCAGGATTAATTTGCTTTAAAATTCCTCCATAACCAATATTAGAAGCGTCAGTTTCAACAACCTTCTTCCAATTGGTTCTGGCTAAAGATAAGCAAGGAAGTTGTTTAACTTTCAATTTAATTTTCTGCACAACTTTACTATGCTCTTCTGTCCATGGAGATGGCTCTTTCTTTAATTTGGAATACAGAATAGCTGCATCTTGAGGCAAATTAGGATAATAATCTGAAATATAATTTAAACTTCCTAAAAACCTTTGAAGTTGAGTTTTGTCTTTAATTTCATCAGGAAATTTAGAAGTAAATTCAATACTTCTATCAATAGGAACTATTTTCCCTTGATTAATATTATGTCCCCAAAATCTAACATTAGTTTGAAACAATTTTAGTTTTGGGGCAGACAATACTAAACCATTATGTTTAATAACATCTTTTATAATTCTTAAATGTTTAAAATGTTGGTCAATACTATTAGAAAAGACCAAAACGTCATCAATATAAATAATAAAAAAATCCGAATATGAATTAAAAATCTCATTCATAATATTTTAGAATTCTGAAGGGGCATTCTTCAGACCAAAAGACATAATATTTCATTCATAATACCCAAATGGAACCACAAAAGCAGTTTTATACCTATCTTTTTTATTTACTTGAATCTGTCAATATTCAGATTTTAAATCAAATTTAGAAAATATAACAGCAGAATTTAATCTATCAAGTAAATCTTTTTATTAGGAATAGGATACCTAATCCATTTTAAAACACTATTAAGTGGTTTATAGTTAATAACTAATCTAGGAACACCTCTTTCCTGCTCTGTTTTTTTATTAACATAGAAAACAATACAATTCTAAGGAGAATTACTTTTTCTAATCAATTTTTTATCCAATAATAATTGGATTTCTTTTTGACAAAGATCTAAATAATCTTTTTTCATTTGTGCAGGTCTTACTTTGGTTGGAATAAACCTTTCATCAAAATCTGCTTCATAAGGAAGATCAACAATATATTTTTTCCTATCCCAAAAAGCATTTGGAATATCACTACAAATTTCATTATGAAATTGTTGTAAAATATTTTTTATTTTCTCTTTTACAAAATTATTCTGTAACTGTTGTTCAATAGAGAGAATATATATTTATTTTTGTAAATAATTTAATTGTTGTTCTTTTAAAACAATTTCATTACTAAGCTCATTTATAAGCTTATATCTAGGAGGTGATATAAATTTAAATGATATAGATTGATTCTGAATAGTAGTATATATACCACTGGAATCAACTTTATCAATAGGCATAATCATAGATAAGAAAGGAGTGTCTAAAATAATCTCCTGATTCAAAAGATCTTTTAATAGAAGAAAAGACGTAGGCAAGCATATACCTTAATTGCAAATTTGAAAATTATTCAATTTATATTTAATATTCATTCTTCTTCCACTAGCATTTGAAAGATTTTGTGTGGTTTTCTCAAAATATTGAGTAGAAATTAATCCTTCCTGAATGCAATTCATATTTGCACCATTGTCAACTAAAGCAATAGCATTTTCAAGAACATATTCTTTATGAATAACAATATCTATTTTAATAAATTATTTCTGATAAGGAATATGATTAATAACCAGAATATCATTTAATGATGATTCCTGATGAGGTTCTTCATAAGAAGTTCCTCCTTCACTAGGTTCCTCTATAACAACCTTTTTCTTTTTATAAAATTTCTTATTGATAATTTCTAATACTAAATCAGTATTATCTTGTCTTTCTTTAAGAATTCTAATTTCTTCTTTAATATTTTTAATCTCAAATTTTAAATCATCAACATTTGTTGGTCTAGAAAATTTTTTATTTTTTATTCTTTTTAAAACTTTATTTAAGGAATACCCTTTAAAATTATCATATTTAGAAATCTCATTAATATGAGTTTCAATAAATTCTTTTTTCAATAAAGGATCATTAATTTGATCAGTAAAAGCTAATATACTTTTCTGTTCTTCAGATAAAACATTAATAGTAAGGTTATTAACCTTTTCTAAAGCTTTTAAAGAACAACAATTATTTTTAGAATTATTATCACTATCACTAGTGCCACTAGTAGAAGAACTATAATCTTCTAAATCATTAATTTCATCTCCAGAAGATAATTCTGGTTCAGAATCAGATTCTGATGAGCTTTCATTAATTAATTTTAGAATTTTAGATTTTAAATCTTCTTCAATTTCAAGATTATTAATCTTTTTGTTCATATTACATCTGTTTGCATAATAACTTGATTTATCACATGTAAAACATTTAACATGTCTCTTTTTACTTTTCTTAGAAGTAGAGGGTTTATCCTTCTTATGACTAGATTTTTTATAAGAGTCATCCTTATTTTTAGTTTTCTTTTTCTTAGATTTTCTATAATTATTTTTCTATTTTTTATCCCTTTTATGAGATTTAGATGGATAGTCTATATTAGGAATATCAACAACAAATTGATCACAAAACTCTCCTAATTCTCTCCTATTAGTTAAGTTTTGCTTTTTTACTTGCTTCTGAAGTTTTAAATCATTACAAAGTTTTAAACCTTCAGCTATTACGGCTGCTTTTATTTGACCATAAGTATAACTATCATAGTCAATATCATCATTACTTCCTCGTAAATTATTTCTTACCCTTTCAGTAAATAATTTGGGTAATCCATCAACAAATTTAGCTTTCCAACATATGGAATTAGCATCATTTCTCATTAAAACTTTGGTTAAGAAAACATCCTTATACCATCTAAAATGTGCTAAAGATAAGCACTTAAGATTTTGGATTAAATATCTTTGACTATCATCATTGTTGGGCACTGATCCAACAAAATGATATATTATAGTCTGAATTAAAGTATAAACAACATCAGGTACCTGAATAGGTTGACCTTGCTGATTATTTTCTATTTTTACTGCATTAAGAATTTCATTCTTTTGATCATCAGTAAGATAATTATCCCACCAACCTCTTAATATACCTGTAAATCCTGATATAATCAAGATAGCGCATTTTTTATCATCATTATTATTATTTTTACATGCAGTAGCATATATAGTCATTTTATGAATAGTATTCATGATCTGAAAATCAGACATACCATCAATTTCCCAACTGTAAATATCACTACCTTGATAGAATTTCTATGGGTGTTGAACACCTTCCTCAAATAAAATATCTGGAGGAGTAGGTTTAGGATAATAATGTCTACCAGATCCACTTACACTGGTACTTAAACCTTTTTTATAATGAATTTTATTATTTTGAAGTTCATTATTCTGAAGATCTAAAAATATTTTTTCTACATCTTCAATATGTTTACTATTATTAAGATCAAATCTTAACATATTAATTTGAAGACCCTGAAGTTTATTTTGTAATTCTCTTAAGAATTCATTATATTTTTTATTATCTTTAAGATTGACCTGTTCAACTTTTATAGGAGGTTTAATACACACAGGTTCTAATTTATTAGATATTTTACTTGTTGTTCCTTTATCTAGAACTTCTTCTTTTTTAGTCATGTGTTTGGCCCGTTAATAGGAGGAGAGTAAGGTGAATCATGTTTCTCCAACTTTTCTTTTTGTTTTGGTATGTTATTACCATTGAACCCAATATCATAAACAAATCAATGATAAGAGTTATAAAAGTATAAAGATAATTGTTGATGCCAAAATCTGGATGAATGGGACAATGATCTAAATGACCTACTTAACCTACAAAAAATGTGAGACTGGTGTAGTGTCATCTAAAGACATTCTAACAATCAAGTCAGAATACTATACATACCCAAATATCAATGAATTCAAAGCTTAGATTTGCTTAGCATGGGTGGTGTGCGAGCTTCCTTTTATAGGGATCTAAAAGAGTTCATTTACTTTGCTTTAACTTGTGAGATTCATTTTCTTAGATTTTTTGGCATCTTTATTGTTCGGTTTATTTTACTTGTGAGACACAAAAAATGGGTGTGTCTTGTACACACCCATTTTTGGGTGTGTACCTATCATCACTCTAACTTTTAAACAAATCCCACGACATCATAAATTCAAGTTAAGGAAGCAACACGGGCAATTCAAATTTTGGACAACAGTGGTGCGATTTAATAATTTTAAGTCTTATTTTAATTATTTAAATTGTTCATAATATAAATTTTATAGTGTAGATTAATGTTTAAAAAAATTATGTTGATTGAATACAAATCAATGTTAGTTTAATAATATTTTATAAATTAATAAATTAACACATAAGATTATATTTATTATTTTAATATAGTTTATATTGATCAATTATTGATTTATATCCAATCAATATAATTTTTTACAGTATTAATTTTTTAATAAAATTTATAATATGAACAGTTTAAATAATCAAAATAAGCAAAGAAAAATGCTTGAGTTACAAGTTACAACTCAGCAATCCATTATATTGAACTTTAGAGCACTGAACTGCAGAAGTTGGGTCCTTAAGAAAGAGGAGCTTTCGTACACCACACACCAATAAAACTTAACTGTGTAAAAAAAAATAATAAAAATTGATTTTGAGTCTTGACCGTCAATCAAGTGAGAGTTATTTAAAAATTGATTGTGCTTCGATTAAAAATTTAATTAAAAAAAACATAGAGAATTTAACCGTCATTGATCCAAATATAGACTAAGGTGTAGATTAAAATTGCTTCAATCCTACTTCATTTTAATTTTTTAAAGCGAAAATAGTATCTAGAGCTTCCAAATACAGAAAACTAATCAAATAATAGCAACAAGTCCCAATTGTTATTTTACACCACATTTTTTGTTAAAATATGTATAACTTAATTATAAAGTTGATATAATTAGGAATTCCCATAAAAATAAAGAAGAATTATATAAAAAGTTTCAGAGTTTGATCATAAAAACATATTAAATTTTATAATTTTAATTAAAATAAATTAAATATTACTGTTTTAATTCAGTATCAATTTAAATCATCCGTTAATCTATGTTCACCTAAAGTTAACGGAATCAACTGGTTCCTGTAAAAAATGCACTCAAACTACATCGTATAGGGTTTCTCCATTTTTAAAATCATAATTAAACCATTCTCATTCCAAATTGAAAGTTAATCTCTAATTTATCTTGTTAATGGATTTAATTAAGAATTTAAAAGGGGTAACACGAAGTCATTTCTGTACATTTTAAGTAAGAACTAGTTAATTCTGTTAACTCTAGTTAAATATAGATTAATAGATGATTTAAATTGCTACTGACTTAAAACTACAGAGGTTGATTTGTTAAATTGAGATTATAGAATTTACCTAATTTCCATGATCAAACTCTAGAGTTTTTTTTACATAATTCTCCCTAAAAATTAAAGATCTGAGTTGGCCCGCCATTTATTTTGATGTAATATAATCTTAATGTTGTTATTTGATTAGGAACTCATAAATTCAAAATCTTGAACTATCATGATATTCATAATAGTCAAAAAGCAAAAACACATAAAACATACCTGTAGCCATAATAGTAAACTTTTAAAGTGATTAATTTTAATATCTTTTTTAATCTCCTAGAAACTGAGTTTTCCTGTCTTGCCTCTTAATCTTGATTACACATTAATGATGGGATAATACAGTGTACATTTATGGTAGAGAGGGAGATATATTTCCTTATTAGACGTAAACTCTACCAACCCATCAAGGTAATTGTATTAAGAAATAACTTCTCTTTCTTGACTAATAAAATTAGAGATTTATATAGAATAAGATAAGAAACTCTTACATGATAAAATCAATAAATATATTTGATAGAGATCAGATAAGTCATATGTGTCACATCATGTGGGTCATAATTTATC
>BRYE01000008.1:14603314-14610814 GCA_030159115.1 Actinidia arguta var. hypoleuca
GTCATTTTGGACCGCGGGTTCAAATGCACTGCAAAAATTATGAGGTTTTTTGAACGTTCTAGTTTGAAAACAAGTTTTCGACTCCTTTACAATGTCAATTAGAATGACACGTGATCATTTACCGTAAAAAAAAAAAAAAAAACTGAAGTCATCAAATGCAAGTTCAACATTGCAACATGCTATAACCTATAAGTTTTAATCTTGTGAATTTAGAATTACTTGGATTGCGTTGAAACTGAAGGGGTTAAAGTTGAATTAACCCTTTTTTCTTCAAATATTTGCTTCCAGTTCCAAATTGACTCCCTGTTTACACTACATTTTGACACCTTGGCATGAGATGGACGCGTGGCAGCTTTTTGAGGGTTGGAACGCATCTGATGTACTGGTGAGAAGCAGGGAGAAATTTTGTAAGAGATGGTTTCGGAGGTTATGTCACCATCCCTAATTCCCTCAAAGTATTCCCTTGAAGTAATCCCGGTGCAGCAATAACACAGGTGTTACGCTTCAACAAAATAAGAGTTGGACCAGCAAGAATAAGGTTCAGAAATTCACAGACGAAAGAGTTACGTGCAACACAGAATTCCTGTAGAGATGCAGATTGCAAGCATGGGGGTCATAGGTGGTTCCTTAATGCAAGCAACCTCCATGAATGTGAGTACCCATCACGGGAGCTCTATAAATATCAGAATTGAAGATTTGGTAAGGGTTCCAAGCCTCCAAAAATAAATTATTTTAATCATGTTTATCTTTTTAATGGCTTCACGCCTCTATGTTCATATTTTAGCATTTTAAGTCCAGCACTTATCACTTACTTTTAGTATTAGTTCTATTAAATACTTGCTTTTAGTATTAGTTCTATCAACTACTTGCTTTATCTCAATTTTGATTCTATCGTACTTTGTATTTTCTTAATCCAATTCGTTTCGTTTCATTTCATTTATTGTCTTTTACTTTGAAATTATGCACTAATTTCCTTACACACCTAGGAAATAGTGACCTAGGAAATAGTGACATCCTCACACCAAGGCAAAAAAAAGGATCGATTGTGACCGCGACCTAAGATCGCACACTTTCGCCGGATTAAAAATCAGATTCGTGGCACGCACGCTTAGCAATTCCTCTGAACTTGAGGCACAAAGTCCTGGCACACTCGTACATTTCAATCACACACGGCCACCCTTGTGTTTCTTTTCAAAGGAAATTATCAATTTTATCCCTTAAATTATTCAATTTTTTTCTACTCCATCCTTCAATTATTAATTGCATCTACTTCATCCCTGGACGGTCTAATTTAGATTCTATTTAGTTTATTGCTAATTACAAGTGCTACCTTTTAAGATTTCTTAATTATAAAAGGGTTCTCAAGTTGTTGTTTTTTAAATCAATATAATAATTTTAACTTACTTTAATAAAGATACGGTAGCAAAAAATGCTGAAGGATTACTAAACCGTAAGTTTTACCTTTTTATTTTTTTAAAAATCTTTTGGACTTATGATTTTAATTTTATAATTATACTAAGGACTTATTTAACTTTAATTGAATAGTTGAAGGCCTGAATAATCCGAATTAATACTTTAGGGACAAAATTGACAAAAAATGTATAATTTAGAGAATGTTTTTTGTTTTTAGCTTGAACCTCACCATCCAAGACAACATTGTAAAGCATTCCTAAACCTTTTTCCCAAAGGATTACTTATGAAAATATCCCTTAAACTATACACATTTTGTCAATCTATTTTCTAAAGTATTAATTTGGTCCACTCGATTCGTCAACTACCAAATTTGAAAATAATTTCACCCAAGTGTAATTACGATCATAAACTCAAAAGATTCTAAAAAACATTAAAAGACCTTTTTAAATGTCAAAAAACAAAAAAATTTAAGTTTTTTAAACTTACAATTTAATAATTCTTTCGTGTCTTATGATATCAGAGTTTGGTACTTGACCTAAAATTAGATAAATCATAAATAAAAAGATTAAATCATTAAGTTGGATCTACGACTAATATAAACTAAATCAGAAGTTTAACTTTGAGATAACTTGTGGTGGGACATTATATTGAATATAAAATATTCTTGTACTCTTATTAAAGTAAGTTAGATTTATTGATTTGTTATCATAAAAAGGAAATCGATGACATGGCCCTTAAGGCAAGTTTCTCCTTTTATTAAATAATTCTAGTTTTTGTATTGACCAGATTCTAATAGTCTATTTATTAATCAGCTGATTGCTTTCTCTAGAATGCCCAACTTGTTTGGGGTGCAGGGCTTTGTCATATGACTTTTTTGTGATTGTTTGGTAGACACTTCGAAAGTGTCCCAGCTAATGCTCATGGCTTTGTTACATCTGTTTGGCTATTTACACATTGGTATTAGGTCCACTTTTACCCAAAATCCCATAAATCGGAGAGGCAGATACATTATCTAAAATCTATGTAACCTACATATTTACAATGCGGGAAATCAGTTGTTCGGAGACCATAATGTGTTTATCATGAGGTCCTACACATTTTGTAATTTTCCACTCGATGATGGAGTATACAAAGATAGTATTCAAGAACTTCTTGTGAACAAGGATGGTTTTCTTCTCTTCCTCTGTTTGAAGTGCTTGTGTGTTCAAGTTAAATCAAAGGGTGTCTTATATGGCACACACCCTTGTCCCCATATTACATCATGTTAATTGAGGTTCGAAAGATATTTCCATGTGTCCATATAATAGTGAGTTCTTGTATTGGAAAAGTCATATATTGGGACTCATAATTTATGATATTATATCTAATACCTTTTATTTTCTTATTTTGTTTTCTTAAATGTTGTTGCAGTACTTTGCGGAGGCTGGTGCAATTGCACTGAGACGTGTTCGGAAAGGGGATATTCGATGTTGCAAAGGCGGCAGGTGCAACTGTGGTATGTTTCTTTTTCTCAAGCAATGATGTATTGATTGATAGAAAGAATTTGTATCGCATTAGTGTACATGTATATGTGAGTGTGGATGCTTTGTCAACCTATCTAAACATTGAGGACCTGAACAAGGAGAAAGGATTTAGCAAAATGCTAAACATGAGCATAATACAGCCAGCATTGAAGAAAGTAGTTGAAATTCTTGAATCTTGATGTCTATTGACGGTAGTATGGGAAATATATCAAGGTCAAATGGTTGATTCGATTTCTGAGCACAACAATTAGAATCAGAGCCTAGATAGAGTTTTGGATCTTCGCAGAAGTGCTCGGAATCGATTTCGGATAGCACCACAGTGTTCCTCTCTCCGAGACGAAACTCCAACATCAAAACGTGTCGGAAACAGAGTCCGGACGCGCTCTCATATGCCACCAACCTTTCGGCGGAGGAGGTGACCGCACATGCGAAGAGGTGCGCCCACGCGCTCAGACGCGCCAGAAAGTGACCACACGAGTTGTTACGCGTCCAGAGAGGTTGACCCACACGCCGCACACGCCAATAGCCCCCGTCTACTCGCCACACGCGTGCCTTGTCCACGCTGCTGCCCAGTCAGCTCCATGTCAGTCACGACGTCAGTACAGGAATATTCTCTCCAGTAATTACAATTTCAGTCCTTGGAGTTTCTGATAATTACAGTTTGCTACTTAGAATTTATGGTAATTACAGATTGATTCCCAGATTTTTTTATAATTATAGATTGGTCTCTAGAGTCATTGATAATTATAGATTGGTCCCTAGAGTTGATATAAATTATATTTTAGTCCTTGAAGTTTTGGATATTAATAATTTGGTCTCAAAACTTTTTCAGTTTGATAGTTTGGTCCCAAAAGTTTTTAATTTTGACAATTTAACCATTTATGAGATTTCTCAACATTCTGAATTCATCCGCAAGGTTGGTTTTTGGATATTTTACTTCTATTTGGGAGAAGTAAGATGTCAGAGAATAATTTGGGGGCTATGATCATACTTTCAGTCACAAATTATGCATTGTGAAAACCAACAATGAATGATATCCTATTCTGCAATGGAGAATAAATGAGACAAACCTACAACGATGAAGAATGAGGAATAGAAAAAGATGAATAGGAAGACGATTGGGTTGATCAGACAGTGCATTGAACACGAGATGTTTCATCATGTAGCACAGGAGACAAGTGCTTATAAGTTGTGGATCAAGCTGGAGGAGATGTATCATGCGAAGACAAATCAGAACAAAGCCTTATTGATAAGTAGACTTGTGAATTTGAAACTTCATAGAGGAACTATAGTGGCGGAACATACGAGCGAGTTCTAAAATTTGATCAATTAGTTGGCAAGTGTTGACCTACAGTTTAAGGATGAGATGCAGGCCCTACTACTTTCGAGTTTCTTTCCAGAGAGTTAGGAGACATTGATGGTTTCTCTCAGCAATTTAACACCGAATGGGAGGTTGACTATGAGTATGGACAAGGATGCCCTATTCAATGAAGAGGAACAAAAGAGAGAGATGAGTACGACAAATCAAAGTGAGTCATAGACCCTACTCTCACAGAAAAGCAAGGAAAGAAGTCGAGGTTATCACAAGAGTACCGACAAAGGACGACTGAGGTCATAGCCGAGAGGTCGCACTTTTATGTGCTTTTATTGCGACCATGAGGGGCATATCAAGAGGAATTGTCCAAAGTATAAAACATAGTTGTTGACAAAGGAACAGTCTGGTTTCTCATGGCAAACAAGAGGTCTCTAACATTGACTGAGGTAAGGCATATTCCTAGTCTACGGAAAAATTTAATTTTCATTGAGATGCTAGATTTGAAGGGATACAGTTTTCATTGAGATGCTAAATTTGATTTGAATGAGCTACTGTCAGACATGGGTCCAGTGGTATTAGCAAGCATAATAGACAAAGGAAGCAACGGTTACACAAATGCACACAAAGCAAGCGCATAGGTACTTGAAGGGTTCGAAGTGATATTAGAGCGCAGGGAGATGCTTTGAGATATGTGCGGAAGTCTGGCTAGACACGAGTGGCGCAACTAGTGCAGGATATCCAGAGAGAAGCTTAGAGGAAGGATACAAAGTCGATTTTGAGAAGTTGTACCACGATGGGCGTACCACTACCAAAACAGGTCTCTTTTGCTCTCGATTTGATTAGTGACAGTGATCTCTCTAGTTGTACGCACAAAGGAGAAGAGATGGAGCCACGACAACTTGCAAAGTGATGTACTTTGCGGCACACCTTAGTGAGGGGGGTGTCGGACACCTCAATGAGAAGGTGCGAAAACTTCAGTGTGAAGGTGCATACACTTCGGTGGGAAGTGGAGTAGCCTGTTGATGAGTGCGAGATCTCTCAAATGCTGTCTTGCAGATATTATGGGAGAGCTGAATCAGAAGTTGTTAGGGACAACTTGAAGATATCGGATTACCCTCTAGTAGGCTGGAGGGAAAAATTGTTGAGTCCAGCCCACTTGGATGAGTTCGAGTCCACTTATTTGAGCCCGAGCCCAATTGAACCACATAGAGTGTCCATATGAGAGTGAAACTCTCAAGTTATCTAAAACTCTTGGAATGATTATCTCTTGCATAGTTAATCTTGAGTTAGTATATGTTTTCCTATGTAGAACAGGATAACTATTAGGTATCAAATTAGGATTTTATCACCTCATTCCTTTAGTCTATAAAAGGAAGGGTAGAGTGTTGAGACTTTTTAAGGGTGTGAGCCGTGAAAAGATGCTGAATGTGAGAGACAAAACTGAGAGAGATTGTGAGAGAGTGGTGAGTTGAGAGAGAATCTCCTCATTTGTAATCATTTTCGTTTGATTAGTGAATTATTGATTACTCTGAACTACGTAAACTTTTTTTGTCTTGTGTGTAGTTGATTCGATTTTTTAGCACAAACAGTTTGGAAGATAGGAGATTCTGCTAATGAATGTCAATGAAATTTCAAAATTGTTTCCTGAATTTGTACCTTTGTCGTCCAGTTTGCGACTGAAGCGGCTATACGGATTCTCTGGGCTGGTGACATGATCAGGCTTGTCAAAGATGAAAGTCAAAACGATGAGGACTAGATTCCACCCAAGTAGGAGATGATGTTTGTGTTGATGTGATGATGTATGATCCTTTTTCTTGCTTTTTAAAGAAAATTATGTTTGGTAATATTCGGGTATTGGGAGTTGTTGCTTATATTCTCTGTTGCTATTGCAATGTAAAATTTAGGGGAGGTGTTTCTTGTTTAGTTGTGAGAATGCCCATTTCTCTTTGGCTGCATTTGGATAAGGATTTTAGCGGAAGAAAGGAAAAGGAAATGAAAGCATAGGAGTGGATGGATCTAATGGTTTAGATTTATTTTTTTTTATTTTAATTTCTTCTATTTTTTTGGATTCACAAATTTCACTCTAAATCCATTATCCAAATACAGTTAGATGTGTTTGGATTAAGGATTTAATAAGGAAAAATAAAAAAGAGAACCAAAACTTATTCCCAAACAATTGATTTCTTTCAATTTTTAATTTTTTTTTTTCCCTTCTAAATCCTTGATTCAAACACATACGACCTTAGAGAGGTTTATGGTTGAGATCTTAATGCTATTTTTGGATCTTGGATTTGTATTTGGATTAAGAATTTGTTGAGAGACAAAGAAAATAAAATAAAAAGGTTAAAGGATTCAATATCCTCTCTAACTTTTTTATTTTATTTTCCTCTGCTTCCTTTAATTTTTTAATTTTCTTTTCCTCTTCTCTGACCAAACTATTAATCTAAACACAGGCTAAGTTTTTTGATCCAAACACAGTCTAAGTTAGAAATCGAACTCAGATCCCCAGATAAGTAAAATTGTTAATACTGCTTACTGATCGATCCAACTGAACCATATTGGCCTTGGATCATGTCTTATTTTCCCACATTTAGGGCCAAACAGTGAGTGTGAAGGCACGTGAGTATTGAATGGGTTCACGTTCACTGCCTCACAATTGTAGGGGGTTGTCACGTGGGCTCTTCCCCTGCTAGATTCATGGGCTGTCATTTAGAGCAAGCACATCCATGGTGGCCTTGTTTTTCGACCCTTAGATTTTTTTTAGTTTATGGGCAAATCCGTACACAATTCTTTTATTCGATTAAAGGCATAAGGATTTGGAGAAATAAGAAAGTCAATACTTCTAAATGAGTCATGCACAAGAGTAGTGTTATTCAACCTACAACAAGCAATTTCAATTGAAATGCCGAGCACTGATTGATGATGGGTCAGTTCTAAAGTGAACGAGGTCTGAGATCAACAAAAAATATTTGTTATCCCTCAGATTTAGTAAGAGATAAAAAGCCTAGCTCCACAGGTTAGCTTAGCTACTCGTTTTACCAAAATTTGGCAATGTCAAACTTCACATTACCAACGGACCCTTGTCTCTTACCATATTATTGGGTAATTGGCTAAATACATACTCTTTTTTCTTTTTTGAAACTAGGTGAAATATGCTTTTATTTAAATATTTTTATTATATAAAAGGACATTTGTGTAAATTCACTTTAATAATACACACACACACACACACACACACACACACACACA
>BRYE01000008.1:14618314-14620814 GCA_030159115.1 Actinidia arguta var. hypoleuca
GTTTTGTATCATAATTATTCAAAAATACTTTGGTTTTCCATCTCAACTTTGGATTATGGTCCTCTATGAATTTACGATTTTGTCCCTTGTGATTGGATTCTGCTATCCTCTTCCCGAATCCTCAATTGTTTCATCATTTTTTTTTTCGATTTTTTCTCTAACCATATTTTTTTTAGATTTTGCCCCTAACCATATTTTTTGTTCCATTATTTTTTTTTTCCGATTTTCCCCTAACCATTTTTGTTTCCATTATTTTTTTTTTTCAATTTCCCCCCTAACCATTTTTTTTCTGATTACCATTTTTTCAAATAAATGTGAGAATAGTAACTCCTACACTACCATTTTTTTTCCTATTTTTCTTAAGAATGGCTTTATTAGATTAGATTATTGGTTAATGGATTGTTTATTTTGAACACTCATCCATGTATAGCACTGGAACTCCAACTAGTATATATATATATATATATATATATATATATATATATATACACAAAAAAAATGCGGTTACTTTATTGAACGAAAATATGGTTATTACAGTGGCATTAATAAAATTTGGCATTTTGCTATTGAGTTGGAGTAAATGGTGGGGAATGGGGATATATTGTTTGCCTTTAGAAGATCATGATAGGTGTCCAAGGACATTATTGTACTTTATGAGACAGAGAGAAGTCAATAGGACAGCCTGTTCTCCAGCTTTAATAGTAGTAGTTCCATTTGGCATTTGTTCTCGCACGTAATATAGTACGCCTATTGGTGGAGACAAAATTTTGAAAGAATGAATATGTTGATTTAATTTTAAATATCGATAACTTAATTTTAATTAATGATAAGTATATTGTTTAAATAAAATTAGAACTTCACAATTTCTCCCATTCGCGTCAAAAGAATTGATTCCCATTAAAAGTTATTTCTAAAGTTGAAGTTCAAAAGTTTTTTTTCTTTCTAAAATTCAATCAAAATTGATATATCTAAATGGATATAAGGTGATATTCAAGTTAGAAGTCATATGATTTTATTAAAAAAAAAAAAGATAAACAAACATTGAAAGGTATATGTATTAGTTACTCATTGACAAAATTGCAATTCTTTGAAAGTTAACGGGGAGGTTCTGAACCTATGCTGGCATGTGTCCCGAGAATTATCAGCTCACAGTAAAATAAAGAACACAACTTATATGAAATTCAAAGTTTTGTATTGTACTATGCAGTTTTAATATTTAGAACACATTTTTAGATACATTTCAATAATTCAAAACGTTATGAAAATCAATACTAAAAA
This sequence comes from Actinidia arguta var. hypoleuca, assembly GCA_030159115.1. Classification (NCBI taxonomy): domain Eukaryota; kingdom Viridiplantae; phylum Streptophyta; class Magnoliopsida; order Ericales; family Actinidiaceae; genus Actinidia; species Actinidia arguta. Next base: position 14,619,593 of record BRYE01000008.1, read on the forward strand.
AAATTATGTTAAACAGATATAAAATAATATCCATTCAGTAGCGTTTTATAATTTAAAATTGAGTGTGATACATAGGATTATACAAATTTTGATCGACCATTAATCTATATACGATCAACATGATTTTTTAAAGAATTAAAATTCTTGATAAGGTGTATAATATTGAAACCTAAAATTGTAACAAAGAGAAACCTCGTCCATAAAAAAATTGCACTAAAGAGAGGATGAGATAAGGTGTATGATATATTCTTTACTTTTCTAATTCCTCTACTTAAGATGAAACCAACAAGTAAAAGTTCTTGATGAAAATTGAAAAAAAAAAATATTACCATGACAAATAGCTTAAAAGCTCATTCCAAATTAAGCTTATGATTCACCAAATCTATATGCCTATTTGACTTTTGCATAATTGTATTAGGAACTCTTTAGAAATTGATTGGAATGCATAATTGTAGTTCAAGCGCCGTTAAATTGACTTAAATTGACCTTAAATTTGTTTAATTATATATTTTTATCGTGTTTCGTACTTAAAATCGTGTTTGAGTTCATTGCAGGAAAATATTTATAAAAAAGAGAATTTGAAGCCATAAACGTGATCCGGAGTGCAGGCATATATATCGAGAACCATTACTGGGATTTATCTCGGAAATTATGAAAGTTTTCACTTGTAACTCGGAATGAAATAAAAGACATGCCGTTAAAAAGATCTCACAAACTTATGTAAATTCACGTCTAACGAGCATCGCGAGAAATAGATTCTGAAGACTCCAAAATGGGGTATGAAGAAGATGGAAAAAAATTAAAGAAGGGCAAAATTGTAGTTAGCATTCGAACTCCAAAAAGACAAAGTAACTAGAGTTCCAATGCTAACAAATTTTGTTAAAAAATTTATTTTGGTATTTTGTCCATAACTTTCTACTCAGATGTCCGATTGATATGATTTTTGATGCGTTGAAAATAAGACTTCAAGTACTACAACTTTATCTCTAATAGGTATTGTCTAAATCGATCTCTAAAGTGGTCAAAATTAAGATAGAACAGACGGATAAGAAGAAAACTAGGCAAAAATTTTAATCCCGCTAGGACTCGAATTGTGTAGCTTATATATACTTTCTTACGATTTTGTGAACGTGATATATTATTTTTTAGGATTTTTTACAGCATTCTAATTTAGTTTTTTTATAGTTTTCAATAATTCTTTTAATTAATTACATTCGATTTA
>BRYE01000008.1:14628314-14630814 GCA_030159115.1 Actinidia arguta var. hypoleuca
GTCAAAATATAATTTTTATAACTTGAATTTAAAATGGGGTATTTTGTGTAATTTTTAAAGTTCAAACGGTACTAAAACGGTCACTTTTTTAATAAAAAAACGACTATATTTTTTTGAATTTCGGGCTTTTTCGGGCTAGACTTTGGGCCGGATTTTCGAACTTTTTTTGGGTCGGGCTTCGGGTTTTTTTCGGGCCGAATTTTGAGAGCTTTTTCGGGCTGAATTTCTGGCCTCGACTCCTAGGCCCAGGCCCAGCCCGTTAGACTCTGAACCGGGCTGAATTTGGATTTTTTTCGGGCCTGAACCGGATTTCGTACTCCGAACTCCGGACGGACTTCGGGTCTCGAACCTTTTGGAGAGCCCTAGAGGGAGAGGAGTTGACCAATTGGATAGCATTACTCTTTTTTCAAGCAAAATGCTTTACATTGCTAACTACAGCTGGTTAACTGACGTGGCTGTTTGTATAACATTACTTTATTTTTAATTATTTGGACAAATTACAAATGGTGGGCTCCAATTGCTGGTATGATGTTTATAAAAATGATAGGTACATATTTAAAAATGTACATATTTAGACACATCCTCTCATAAATACAGTGAACCCGTCTTAATTAGGATTTTTTAAAACTCTAATTAGGATAGACCCCACTATATTTGTGAGAGAGTGTGTCTTGTACATACCCCAAAATGAGTGTAATGTGTACCTATCATTGTTGTTATGTTTAATACAGAGTTTTTAAACTCCCATGAAATTTAAAATTTTTATTATAATTTACTCATATTTGGATGATGTCAGCAATAATTTTAGTTAAAATTCAATTTTAACACACTCTCTATCTCTCACTCTCTTCTAATCTTGCATCCACCACCGCCGCCACCACCACCACCTCCTAGCTCCCTCAACCACCATATCTCCCAGTCCCCCACTCATTCTCAACACCACCGCAAATCTCCCTTCGAAACCACAACCCTCCCATCACACCAATAGTACCAACCGATCTCCCATCACTATTATACAATCATCCGTACCGCTATTACCACAAAAAACCATCTCTCTCTATACATAGATACACCCGGACATGTGTACACATATTAACAACACCCAAATCAGCTACTCCGCCAAAATCAATCTTCAATTCAAATATACCAAAAACTAGATTGAACATTTCTTTGGTAGTTAATGATATAGGAAAAATCAAATCCAATTTGAAACTTTTTATTGGGTAATTTTTAGAATATCAAACTAAATTTGAATTTATTTTTTTTAGTACGTTGGGAAAAATCAAACTCCAATTGAAGCTTTCTTAGTTTTTTGGGGGGTGATTTTGAAAGAAACAAACACAATAAAGTTATCTTTTGCATAATTTAAAAAGAAATTAAACCTGACTTGATTTGCATGTAGGAGAGAGAGAGAGAAAAAATGCTCGATTTTTTTTAGTGTGTGTGAGAGAGAAAGGGGAGAGACAATGGAGATGAAGTCATCTAACATAACACATAATAGTATTTAAGTAATTTGAATCACCAAACAACATGGAGACCAACTTTGACAAGAGAGATCGATATAATTTCTCAAACATTAGGAGATTTGTATTAAAGTAAAACCTCAAAGGAGGTCAGTTTAATTTGCCCTAATTATTTTGTTTTAAGTAATTTTGTTTTTACTCTTTTAGGCAAATTACAACCCCCCACCAGTGTTTGTCCTTTAACAGTGCAAACAGAAAATAATAAATTATTCAATGTCCTCAATTTAAAATCTGAATTTATCTTATTGTCCTTTTCATCATTCTCCCCCTAAAAAAAAATTTTCAAATCCCTAACACTTGACCATAATTAATTACAAACTCCCTAATAAATCTGAATAGCCTCAGCCATTGAAAAACCTAATTAATTACACAAATTAATCCACCATATTAGTCCGCCCTCCCACATTACCTCCCACTGCCTCGCCTGCGACAACCGCCACCATTGCCAGTCACCGATCTCCTACACCAATCATTGGATTTAAATTAAGAAAATCAAAAATATTACTGACCTCCCTTACTTCGAAAATTAATATTAAGATTCCTTCTTATAACTAATTTTTGTACAAAAATAACAAACCTGCCCTTTAATTTAGGGCTTTTAATTTTTTTTCTTTCCATACACAATGAAATAAATAAACGCTCTCTTTTTTTAAAAAAAAAAATTGATAACAAAATATGGTTAGAATAGGAGTACTTAAAAAGTAAAATATTTAGATTAATTTTTTTATAAAAAATTTGATAACAAAGTTTTATTTTTTAAGATATTTTTGTTAGAAGTAATTAAAAAGAATACTTTTTAGATTAATTCTTCTTAAAAAATTACTTATGGATAACAAACAAATATTTTTAAAAAAAAATTAATCTAAATATATTTAAAAATAAGTTTGTTATTATTTTTTTTTTAAAAAAAAATATTTATTTATTTTAATTGGCGCATTGAGAAAAAAAATTAGAAGCCCCTTTAATCAACGGACAAT
>BRYE01000008.1:14638314-14640814 GCA_030159115.1 Actinidia arguta var. hypoleuca
AAAATTGAGTGCCCAACAATAAAGGTCCTGGATTTTTTTGCTGGTGGCTTGCGTGAGTTTGGTTTCTAAGTTTCTAGGCTCTACGAGAGATCTGAGCTTATTTTTCTATTTATTGCACGCTTGGGCTTGGTCCAAGATAAAGTTGCAAAAATGGGTCAGACTCACGAACCCGTCCGATCGTCAGACTGGTACTGTAACAGGCCGAGTAAGTCTGGCCCGTTAAGGAGCCCGTCCGGATCGAAGCCCATTAATTATCAATCGTGGGCTGGACAACATTTTCGAAACTCGACCCATTAAGGCCAGTTATTGGGCCCGAATCGACCCTTCTTTTTGGGCCTGTAAGCCTAACCCGTTAGCCCGTTATTGTAGCTAAAAAACTATAAAAAGTTTGAATTTAGTAAGAATTGAACTCGAGACCACACTCTTGTGAAGAGAAGCACAAAATCACTTGGACCAACCACTCACTCGTGTATTTGTGCGCTATATTTAATAAATAAATACTTAATTCCAGAATTTAGGGAATTGAACACGCAACCTCCTCCTTAAACTTGAATTAGCCAACCACTTGGACCACCCAATTATTCATTTATATTATCGTTATATTTAACATATAAACACATATTAAAATTAAAGTAAAAGTTAAAAAAAAAAAATAATTATCGAGCAGGCTGGGCCAAACCCGAACTTGGTACTGTAGCGGCCGAGTCCGCTACTGTAGCAGACCGGGTTATTGGACCAGGCTGAACATTCCTCTAGACTAACTGTCTGGGCCAACCCCAAACTGATACTGTAGTAGTATGGACTTAGCGGTCACGTGGTCAGTTGGACCCGTTACTGTTTTGGGTTGGGTAAGCCCAACCCGGCCTAATTTGCAGCTCTAGTCCAAGATAACCGAATTCTAAATGGGTTGTGCTTATTTTGAATATTCCAAAAAATTATTCGAATGTCGATTAATTTGATTGTCGCATGGCCTACAAAAAGTAGCAGGTGTACCGAATGTCTTGCGTAGAGGCCCAATTGTGGTTGAATCAATTTTATCCATTAATACTAATTAATCTGAATTTTTGCATAAACAATATTTTCAGAATGCCATATAAGGAAACAGTTAAAATCTTTGATGTCTATCAGTGATAGATACTACAATCTGCAAACATTACTCTTGGAATTTTAGAGAGGCTCTATAAAATCAACTCATAGTATAGAGATTTTGGAATTTTAGTTTTAACATCTTTGTTAACATAATTTTCTATACCCTTAAACTTTCACCCAGATGTTACTTTTGTCACTTATGTTTTAATTTTAATATACCAAATTCTGAAAATAGTTGTAATGTAGACCTTACATCTACATTCGTTAATATTTGAGGACGGAAATATTCATGTGCCACACACGATAAAATTGGAGTTTTCAAATTAATATAAGCATAAGATTCTTTTTGTTTTTAGTGATTTTTTTTTTACTATTTAATCCAAAATTTATAGTTTTTCGGTCATCTTGAGGATAGGAGTCCAAAAATATAATTTTTTTTTATCTAATTTGAATAAAAACACTAGAAAAGAAAAAAAAAATTATCCCTAAAAAAACATCTAAAAAAATATTTTTTTCCATTGTATATGTCATGTGCATGACACATGATTATTTTCATTCACAAATTTAATGGATATGGACGGAGGTTCACATTGCAACTGTTTCTAAAGTTTAGGGTTAAACATTTTCAAATTAAAACGTAAAGGACGAAATTGGAATCCGAGTAAAAATTAAAAGGTATAAAATAAAAATTGCCCTAATTAATAATATATAATTAATATAAAAATTTTGGATCTCCAATATTAATATCGTAATCAATCTATTGAGTTTTCAGCATTTGTGAATCGTGAACAAATGGGTTGACGAATTCGATTAATGGAATTACAAATACAAGAAAGTTCAAAATAAACAATGACCACAACTGAGTGAATTCATGACTTGACATCATTACGTAGCCCAATTGAATTCGAGAGAGATTAATTTAGTGGCTATGAAGTTAAACAACCGAGCAAAACCTCAATAACCATAAGAAAACTCGAATTAATGACCCTTTAAACAAAAAACAAGGGGTATTTTTACCAGCTAAGCTATCTCTAGAGACAAATTTTTGATACTTGAAAATAAATCTCAATACCATACATTTAGATACTTAAGCAGGGCACTACATCATTCTGAATATCAATATAAATAAATAGTCCAAACTAAACGTGAATGGGTCCTTCGATGGGAGCTAGAAAGATTCACGAGACTCTGGGTCCTTTACCATATGAACAAAGCCAAAAAGATTCATGAAGGGTTTGAGATTAGGTCAATTAGATACGGACCTACGCATCGACAGTAGTGGTTATGGTCCTCTCTACTTCTGCCATAACCCCCTAATGTACTACTTATTCCTTTTATATATATTACATAAATACAATACGGTCTCCCTAATTAGTGCAACTTTTATATTTTGCCTCCCCAAAATGAAACC
>BRYE01000008.1:14663314-14665814 GCA_030159115.1 Actinidia arguta var. hypoleuca
TCACTAGAAATGAGATTATTTGGGAATAGGGACCATTTAAAGACATATTTCAAATATGAGGGACGAAATTAATATAATTGGTACATTGAGAACCACAATACGACAACGGGTATGTGTTGAGGACCAAATTTGACATTAAGCCTTATCAAAATTACCCCCTCTCTAACCTTTACACTTTTTTTTCTTCTCTTGAGATGATTAGTTTAAGGTCCCGTTGGCCTACCTAAACAAATAATTTATTTTTTATTTTTTATTTTTTATTTTTGAATTAAAAAGGTAAAATGAGACAAAAAAACTACTTGCGTTGTTTGGAATAGCGAGAAAAACTCGGCTCTTTAAACGAATAAACTCTCATAAAGTCATTCCGAAGATATCAATATAAAAATACTATGCTATTTTAATCCAAAATTATAAAATAAGCTTAGCAGAAACAAATACCGTAATTTGGGGCAAGTAGTTATTCAAAAGTTATGTAACAATGACAAAAGGATAAGAGTGCATTTATTAAAAAAAAGTTATAAAAATCATTATCCAAAAAAACTCTATTTAGAAAGATGTGGTAATTACATTCTTTTTTAAATAAATAATTATCATGAGTGTTTTTTGGTAAATTAATATTTGATAGTAAAACAAGCGACTTCATAGGGGTATACATCACTCGAAAAACAACTTCATGGGTGTTTTGTTGTAAAATAAAATATTTGCATTAGACTACATTATTTTTTATATCATTATTTTTGAGGAAATTATGCAATGTGCACCTAAATGGATTGAATGGTCATCACCCGTAACTAATTTGTGATTCCAAGTTTTGCCACTTCCATAGCTTAAGTTAGGAATTGATGTACATGAATTATGACATAATATCTATATATTGTGTTGAATTATAATTACGGTAATAAATTAAGGAGTGCATTGTGTGAACTAATCTAATATTCTCATTGTGATAAAATGAATCAGAAAGGTACATTAGGCTGTTTGGCAAAGCTCATTCCAACATTTAGTTAGAAAAAAATTGTAGTTTTTTGGACAAACTTGTGAAAATGATGCAGAATAATAATAAAATTAAAACCTTATGATCAATCAATATCAATAATAATAAGCAAAATAAATAAATCAAACAAGAATTGTAGAATGTGAGAGAGAAATTTGGCATCACACCAAAATTTAGAAAAAGGGAAGAGAAAATTTTTGTATCACACCAAAATCAAAGAGAAAAATGAAAGAAAACTATGGTTTTTTTATTAATTGCAATCAAAATCTGCCCACATACTTATTTATAATAGACTGTCATAATTAAAAAGAAAACTAAAATTTTAAACCAATTAGACTACCAAAATAAAAATACTACTAAATTTAAAAAATCCTAATAAAGAAGAAAACTTGAATACTAATACTAAAAAGAAAACTAATTATACAATAACCAAAAACAATAATTAATAAATAATTAAATGAATTTACATTACGTAGAGAAAAAGAATTTAATCTCGAGTTCATTTTTAGATACTGAATTCTTTCATACCAACGAATCAAGTATTTTGAATAAATCAACATCGCTTGTTTTTTAAATTTAAACTCTTCAAATCATGAAAATCAAATAATGCATGTCTTCAAACTGTTGACGAAATCTATTAAGCATGTATGCAAAACACAAAGAAAATTATCAACACTAATCAAATCGATTATTTTCACCTTAACTAAATGACAAGTTGATTTTGACACTTTTGGTACATATTCAAGTTAAAGTGACACATTTTCTTTTGCAGTCATTTTTAACTTTTCAAATTCTCTCCGAGCAACTCTTCGTTTCTAAACACATTGAGAAATAATAGCAGCTTTTTGAAGATTCATATAATAAGAATATGTCTTGTGACAATGCCAATGGATCTGAATTATGATTGCAGCCTTGATTTTCTTTTTAACTGTTGCATCTTCTTTATTTTAAATTTCTCATAATTTTTGTATTGTACTTGTCAACCCTATAATAGTTTTATTAGTCAGACTCTTCGTTTTTTCAAAATCGATACCTATACTAGAAAGGATCTTAGTTACTATTTTTTTAAAATCGATACCCAAAACCTTGCATAGTAAAATTATTGTCTTCAAGAGGTCCAACACATGATTTAAGTGATCACTCTTGTCTTGTTGAAGATCTCGAAGCTCACCGTGTAACTCTTCAAGTTTTTTTAAAAACAAATCAGTTTCATCCACAATTATACTGGATGGAGGGCCTTCAGAATCATTGCACAACTCATTTAAAATATTCTTAATTTGTTCAAGAATTTCAACTGACTGATTCATTCTCTCATCTAATTTTTGTTTTCGCTCTTTGCAATGAAAATGTGCTTCCATGCTTTCTATCCTATTACCTTGATAGGAATTATGAAAATAATTATTATTTACGACTTCTTTCATTTCAATTCAATTAGTTATGGGGGGATGTCGACGTTGAGAATACTACTACTTAGTGCTCTGCCAAAAGAGTTTGGTTCGGTCGACT
>BRYE01000008.1:14675814-14680814 GCA_030159115.1 Actinidia arguta var. hypoleuca
TACCCAATTAATTTTCCTACTTCTCTTTTTCCAATCCTTCATTTTTCTTTAGCTCTTCTCTCTTTTTTCGTTCTTTTACGTTGTCTTGGGATTAAGGATTTGGTAGTAAAAAAATATAAAAATAGAAAGTTAAGGATCCAACTAGTATATTTGGATCGAAGATTTAGAAAGGAATTTGTGAAGGAAAAAAGTTAAAGAAAAAAATTTAAATCATTCATTAATTTTTTTTATTTTTTTTTTCTCCACCAAAGGCGTTATCTAAACACAACCTTGAAATTTCTTCATATATCTTACCAACCAAGCTTGGTATATATAGATATGTCCACATTATAACTACATGATTGGTCGAAGTGTGGGTGTTAACACAATTGAGATGTATATTTTTAACAATAATGTTTCTTGATCATTTCTCCTTTTATCTTGATGGATTCTTTCTTTCAAGATAATGTAATTCTTTTTCGTTGATCAAAAACAATTATAGCTACATGGAGCAAATGAAATCCTATAATATATCAACAAAGTGAGAAGCATCATTGGTCTGAGTGAAGGGGACACCTAACATGCAATGTTTACTCGAAGATAAGCACATAAATGATTGGATTTGTACCCTGTACCATATTTTGCTCACATAAATGATTAGATTTTTCTGAGATTTTTTTAGTTTTTTGAATTTTTGAATTTTTTTTTTTAAAAAAAATTATATTTTAATTAATATTTTATAATTTTTTACTCGTTACCAAGTTAATTACTTAGTATTTCAAAAGATTATATCAATTCCTGTACTCCCATTATTATTTTGTTCATTCGCAAGAAAATACAATTATTGATAGAAGAATGGGGAATTCTTGGTAGAACATACAATTCATGGAGGCGTTGGGTCACATGACCTCATCGCATAATTTATTTTGATGATTGGTTCAGTCATATCGTAAATCATTAATAAAAAAATCAGCTTAATTTGATGACTGAAAGAATGCAATTTTATAATTTTTGTAATTTATTTTCATAAAGATACGTATTATCCATTAAAAAAATTAAAATTATACATCTAAGATTATTGAATCATTCTATTTTTTTTTTTCCTTAGAAAATCAAAACAATACTAAGAAATGTGACAGCTTATGGCACGAAATTAAACTTGCCAATCCTTTAAAGTACAAGCAGTAAAAAAAAAAGTTTATCACACTAATAAGATTTGAACTGTGGTGTACCAAGACAGTGAACTTGATTTGATGATTAATAAATTTGATTGCGATGGACACAAACTTGTCACTGTTGGCATCAAGATACTTTCTAGGTGATGTAAATGATTGGAGAGCGAAGGAAACGCTTGGACTTTGAGATCACCACATACTTTATGCTGAAAATCTAGCTACTTGTCTCCTCTGCAAGTTTAGTACAGCTGCCTTTGTTTGGCACTTACAGAATCTATCATCCACGTTTATCACCGATCAGATTCCAATTCCCAACGTTATATATATCAAGTCTAGAGCATCTATATCACGCTAGTTAAACATAATTTTTTTTTTTAATTTAGTTAATAAATTTTTTAAAATTATTCACATTAAACTAGTCAAAATGACTCATAAATTTAACTTCGGCATGATTGCTAGTCATTTCTTATTAGAAACTATTCATTTACTATTTACTTTTTTTATAATTTTTCCTAATAAATATACTGATGAAGTTAAAAAAAAAATAACAAGCTAAAATAAAAGATGTGATTTTTTTTTTTATTAAATTTATTCTCAAATTTAATAAGACTGATATGAATTCTTTAAGCATTGGCATATCAAAGTTTGTCTAATTGGAGATGGAATTGTTCTACAAATTTCATAGCACCATAATTAGTGGTCAGATTATATATCTTGTTGGTTTACAAATCGTACAAACACATTAAATATGCAACACTTGTGTGGCACGATTTGTAATTCGTCACTATGAATCCTGTTGGATTAGTCATCCTATGTTACATATCACCGTAAATCTTACTATTAATCCGATCAATCAAACAAACCTTATTAGATCATTCCAACCCTAGAAGCAAGAAATTCATTCATCTCAAAATTCTTCCAACAAACTCTTCCCTCTTCCTCAACTTCCACGTGGCATTTATTTTAGTGTTTGAACAATATAAATTATAATAAGTACAAAAAATATTACTTATACATCTTTATACAGAAAACGATTATAAAAAGGTGACATGAGTATTTTTGCAATTACGAAGCACAATAATGGACTTGCATTTCAAAAACATATATGTAAATTAGTCAATATTATTCCGTTTAAATATTTTATGTATAATTTCTGTTTGTATATATTATGGGTATAAGAAGAATTGGGCTTAATTTGGATTGGGCCATTTATATTGAAAAGCTATTATTTGTGATTCCAGATATTGACATCATCCTTACATGTGCACAAGTAGATATTTGGATCCCTTATCCTTTAGCATACTAGCTGTAATGATAAAGTGAGTGTTGGGCCATAATGGGGATATTGTTGTCCAATACTTACCACAGAAAGATAATCTAGGACCATATATACATGGCTGCCTATAATTACAAATTAAAGTGTTGGACCCTAAACATTAAGCTTATTCCTTATACCTTATAGAAAGATGTAACCTAGGACCGTGTATATATATATATATATATATATATTCGTATTGTCAGCTCTAAATTTGACATAATCAAAATCAAAAAATTGAGCCTTTTATGATTAAATTGAGCATATTTAAGCACGTACGGATTGCGTAGGCGTAATCATATCAAATCACACTTGAAGGCAGTTAACACATCGATTAAAGTATCTTGGATGATGTAATCGTCAGACTAATTGTAATGTATTCTTTTTGGTTTTATTCGTTTTCAGTTTCCTTTTTCGTGTTCTGGAAGATATACAACCAGGATATCCTTTCATTAATATTCTCAGAACTAATTTGCAACTTTTTCTCGATTCAACAAAAATGATATTGATATTCCATTTACCGTGGAAAACAAAACAAGGAAAATTTCAAATTAAACACTCATTGTTTTTTAACCATTATTTGAAATTTTGAGAATATTCTTTAGCATTTCTTGAAAAGAAGATTCTTTTTCAGAAAAATTTCTCAAGAACAGTTTTGGGAAACAACTTGCCCTATAAACTTTTAGTGTTTTATGAAAAATAAGAACTGGAAACGATATCAAACTCGATAACTTCCGATGTGGGCAACATGAATTGAACTTCTTTCTGTTTTTTAGTTTTCAAATATCAATTTGGTACCAGTTTTTTAATTTGATTTTGGAAAATAAATTAGACCACCCCTTTGAGGGAATTATAATCCGGGCCAGGCCCTTTTATGGGCCCAATTACTTTTCTTAATCTCAGCCCAAGCAGAAAAGGCCTGGCTCCATTAACAAAATATTGTTAGAGGCATGCTTTTTCATGTTATTCTTGCTACTCATTTATCCCTTTTTTTTTTGGGGGGGGGGGGGGGGGAGAACCTCAGCCCAATATCAGGTAAAGGCCGATTTCAACCTATTCCATCAGTGGGCAAAGTTTAACCCGTGACACAGATTCATCGGCCTCTAAGCCAATGTCAGAAATGGGTAAATACTAATACTCCGGGGAATTTTGTATAAAAAAATAAAGTAAAGTAAAAAAAAAAACTAACTTTCTTGTGTGTATTCATTTGACACTAAATTTTAGTTGTCCATTTGCCAGGAAAAATAAATTATCGTGAGATTTTAACTTTTAAATCAGAAACTGGACAAATGAATGATTTTGTTTGTCAGGAAAAGAAAAGTTAATTTTTTTTTTTATCATAGTTTATGTAAAATTATCGCTTCAATAAATTAAATATTAATTCAAATTATTTTTTCAACAATACTCAAATCAAAATACAATAAAATATGTTTTTTTTTTAAATTGCTTAGTTTTTGTCTCTTTAATCTTTATTCAGATTTGGATTAAATATTTTTAAAATTTTAATTTTTGTCTCTCTAATTTTTTTAAATATTTTCTTACCTTTTGATTTTCTTATCTTGCTTATTGTTTATCTCTCAAAATTTTTTTCAGCTTTTGATTAATTCTTTTTACCTTTTTTTTTATCTTCCTTATTTTTGTCTTTTCAGTTTTTTTATATTTTGATTTATTTTTGTTCATCATTAGACTATATTTTGATTAAAATAAAGCCTACTAAAACTTATGGTATTACTAACATATTAGCCTTAAACCTCAAGAGAAGATAAATGTAATTTATCGTAAAAATAACTCCCTACCACACCGTGGAGTATTGTGATTTTGATAAGATACACTTTAGAGGAAATTGTATCTTATTGGAAAATTAATTTTTAGAATCTCATAATTTTCTTGATAACTGAATGAAAAAAGAAATTGTTTTTTTCATACTTTATTATCCTTTCCGGGTAACGAACGGAGCCTAAAGTGAATGGCCTCCCAATATCAAGTAATAATGTTGGAAGTTATATGAAAACAAAAGAAAAAATTATATGAAAATGAAGGCAAAAAAAGCATATATTCAAACAAATAGAAATTAAATTTTAAAAAAACTTTATATGTTTCATCTATAAATAGAAACCTCATTTTTTAATTTCAGATATCCCAAAAGAAAAAAAAAATTGAATATAATAATAAGATGAGAGTTTACATTAAAAATACGTTAATGAGATTTTGCTTGGTGTAAAAAATTCAAGTATATTCTTGATAGCACCTAAAGATCCTAAAATATTGTGATCAGTAGTTTCATTGTTTTATAACATTTTAACAAAAGATAAGTGTATATTTATGGATAACTCATTGTAGGGTCCTAATAACCCTATAACCTTACAATTTGGTCATGTCCTCAAAGTCGGGTTACAAGTGGGTCCTATTATTATTATTATTATTATTATTATTATTATTATTGATGTGGGATAATTCAGACAAGTTCTAAATTTAAATATATTCCGAGTAAGGCACGTCACTCAAGGGTTCTCAACATTCACCTTCCTGGT
>BRYE01000008.1:14731761-14734261 GCA_030159115.1 Actinidia arguta var. hypoleuca
ACGACGTTGCTTTACTATTTATATGATAGATATAATAAATATTATTTTTTAAAAATTATATTTATAATATTTTTCATACAAAAAATCGACAATGTTTCTAAATAATTCATTTTTTAGGATCATTTTTGTCTTTAGCGTATTTTTTTTTGGGGGGGGGGTAATTTTTTTTTTTACTTTTTCAATTTGTGTTGACATAGGAATCGAAAACTAAAATTATTATTATTATTTTAAAAAAAAAAAAACTACCAAAATCTATGTTCATCTTTGATTAATTTGGATTTTACTATTTTTTTTTACTTTTTAAAAATATTTAATTAATATGATCAAATTTATTATAAACTACGTAATTTTAATGTACAACCGTAGCATTCGTTAGTGGAATGTGAACAAACTCAAGCGTAATCATGTTTCTAATTTGTGCCACTAACATTGTCCACCAGTGTTGATTGTTGAAAAGAGTCAAATGGCTTCTCATGCACTGAATGATGCTCGAACTATCTATAATCCTATAGCAACATGATCACACAACCTAACCAACAAAAACAAAATGAACTTGATTTAAGATTTCTATCGCCTAACCTTGGAATAACTTTGGAATCCGCCAACCAAAAGAAGAAAAAAAAAAAAAAAAGAGCACCCGAACTTAGGGTTGGGCTTGTCTCCAAGTTCGAGTACATAGTAGACTGAACTGGGCCCTTTACTCAATTTTTAAATTTTAGTGTGTAAATCATTCATCGAAAAAATTAGACTGATTTGATAATTGTAGCTATGTAATTTTATCAAATTTTGTTAAAAAAATCAGATGACGGTGTAATTTTAAAATTGAACTGTCGATTTTTCACAAAAACAAATGTGATAAAATGGCGTGGCCTACATTTTTCGGATCTTTTTGATAATTTTTTCATATGTGATATACACAAAGAGGCATAAAAATTGAACAAATCAAATCATGAAAATAGGCCACTAATAGGCTCCACGAGTCAGGAGGAGAGCACCATCTAGTTCAGATTTGGACAGGAGAGATTCCATTCTTGATCCTAGTTTTGATTGTTGTTGAGAATAATAAGCGCAATAGCTTAGAATCTTAACCCACAGCTTCTTCTTTTTTTTCCCGCATTCTTTCCAGATAATTTGTTTGCTTTTCCTTCTTTTTAGCTCTCTTGAAATTTTGTTAAAGAGTGTTGTGAGTATTCTTTTCATGCATGCACCGTCTAGACATTACCTTTGGATCACGCTAAAAACACCATGATTCCATGCCCCTCCTGATAAGCTACACACTCAATAGCCTTACACGAACCCAAGTGCCTCACATGTGACCTCAAGTCTCAACACAAACACCCATTAAAGATGCTTCGGCTTTTGGACCCTGATAACAGACAACACGTACCAAAGCCATTCTCAAACTAAAGCAGTTCGCTACAGTTTTTTGCAACAACAACTACTTTTTTTCTATGTTGCAAAACTTTGTGAAAGTGTTGTCATAGCTCTGTTTTTTTTTATGGGTGAAAAATAACTTACAAAAATTAAGAAGAGTCGATTTTAAGAAGCTAAATTTTGATATTTTTTAATTTTTCACTTCTAAGTAATCAACTTTTAACATAACATGAATTTAGCTATGACAAGCATTCACAAGGATTGTCTGCAGCAATTTATAGCACTTTTTTAATCTGGAAAGTTATGCTAGCGCACAAGTACTTCTGCTTTGTGCTTATAGAGCATAAATAACATGAAAAAGTTGAGTAAAACTTAATTTTTGAAAAATTCTATTTTGATTCTACTTGACTTCCAATTTCAACTAATCAACTTCTAGCATAAGTCAACCACAATAAACATCTATATCAATTCTAAAAGTGTTTGAAAATGGTTCAAGACGAGTGTAATCCTAGTAGAGTAGTGGGAAAAATATTGGGGAGAGTGATTTCGATGTCAGGGATGTGCACGAGAGTAGGCGAAATGTGAAAGGCTTGATGGAGGAGATGAGTACATAGAATGGAATAGAGAAATATCGGAGAAAGAAGAAGTAGATTGGATTTGAATACCAAAAAATAGAGACAATGAATTGTATAATGCATTAACTGTGCATACTCACATGTACTCATAAAAATATAAATCTCATTTTGTGGACAATAGACAGGGATTAGTGCACATTGACTGCAATCAAATACTTTGGGGCAAAATTAGAAAGCGAATAATTTTGAATGACAAACTGGGTAAATAGGAAAACTTTAAAGGGACAAAGTGTAGTTACCCAGATTTTCTCCCAGCTGGCCCATGTACTGTGGAAACCTATATATATTAAAGAGTGAAATCAAAACATGCAGCTTTTGTGGGTGCGGCGACTTGTCCTCTCGGGAGCGAAATCCATGTTTTGTCTTTTCCCACGCCTCTCTCTCTCTCTCCACTTTTTCTCTCTCATCGTCTCACAGATCCTCCTCCTAGGTCAGCCATTCTCTCTGTCTAACAGATCACGTTTATTATTGCTCAAATTAATGCATTAAAT
>BRYE01000008.1:14741761-14756761 GCA_030159115.1 Actinidia arguta var. hypoleuca
ACATGCAAAAATCAGTAATAGAAGTACAAAATCGTACTATGTAAGGTCGAATATGCCTCACCGGAGGTTGTCAGAGGTCGTAAGAGGTTGTTAGAGCTCACCGGAGGTCGATTGATCTTTGGAAAGGTGGATCGATCGGAGGGAGAGAGAGAGAGAGAGAGAGAGGTCGGCTAGGGTTTAACAAAAGAGTACATTGTATATTGATATATTTTCTCTTTTTTACAATGTTTTCCCAATATTTTTCTAATATTACATAATGGCCCCCAAATTAGCTTTTCAAAATTATAAAATACACCTTGTTGTGTGACTTGTGTCCCCGGCATGTCCCCATCGAAAAATTTAATAAAATTAATGAAACACGCCGCGTGGCGTGTCCATACCTATTTAGAAGTGTCCCCTGCACATAAGACACAGATACGGGGACCTCGGCGGAGTGTCGGTGCTTCATAGATCATATAAAACACAATTACCATAAGCAAGAAAAAAATAACTTCCGCTAAAAAGTATTGAACATCTAAACCGCCCGAACATATGTGATCTTTCATAATGTCAGACCACATGGACGTGTTCAATTATCAGTGTTGTAACTTCCGCTAAAAAGTATTGAACATCTAAACCACCCGAACATATTATCTATGTAATATTAAGGCCAATATTGAAGTAGGAAACAATTTAACATATACAAGATATAGACACAGTGCAAACGTAGATATATACATTACACACATATATTGTAAAATGTATATGTACTTTGCATTGGCTTTATGCATGTGTTATTCTCTAATTGTAGCATTTAGAATACTCCATAATTGCACTTCGAATAAGATGCCCAAAACATCATATACACAATGCTTTATAGCTGCTGCTCCTTTATTCTGACTCTTCTTTTGGTAAGTCATCCACTATTTTGAGTTCTTTGACTATTATGTTATTTTCTCCCTTGATAATATTATGTACAATTTGAAATTTCTTCTGAAAATTTTTATACTCATCAGCCTTGGCAATTTGTGATTCAAAAGTGCCGAATTTATATCATGTCCAATGCAGTGCCATGCTTCAAATGGAAGTATGACAGCCCACCACTATATGAATCACCAATTATAAACAGATAATTTTTGGGGAAAAAAAATTCAAAAATAGGATTGCTACCATGGAATATCACATAGATGGGTCTCTTCTATGAATCACAGATGGATTTCTTCTTGGTCCCACCACTATATGAATCACAACTTATAAACAGAGAAATTTTTGACTGAAAAATTCAAAATTAGGATTTCTACCATGGAATATCACATAGATGGATCCTCTGTTTGTGTTTGCGCGCACGCGTTTGCATCTAAATTTACATAAGTTGGGATTCTTGTAAAAATCATAAACCACCAGTTTTTAAGAACAAGGACCAGGATGTGCATTCTCCAGGCAAACCCAGAATAGAAGGCAGTATTGTGTTTTACATTACTGATTTATTTTATCTCCCCAAATCCAGAAGATAATGTCCTTTTATCCACACCAACTGATCAAGTTGAAAAAGGCCCAGACTTTTAGGACATCTAAAAAATACATTAACATCTTAATTTCAATACAATTTCTATATGTAATTAATTCATTTACCTGTTAAGTACTCATCCTACCATTAACCAATCTAGTGACATGGGGTACTACAGAAAAGTAGAACGTTTGCACATCGTGATTTTTGAATGGGGTGACTATATATACCAGCCTAGAAGCTAAAATAATGGATAATTGATAAATATAACCTAAGTTATACAGAACAATCAGTAGATTCGCAGGCAACACACTGCCTCACCATGCTTCAGTTACAAACAAGGACAATACTAATGATGAGGATGAATAAGGGTCCGGCGATGAAAAAGATGAGGGATTGATTTTAAATTTGAATTTCTATAGGATGATAAGATTTACAAAAATGATAACCCTAATTAGGGCGGACCCCCCTGTGTTTGTGAGAGGGTGTGCCTGGGTGTCTACAAAAAGTGGGTGTGAACCTATCATTGTTCTAAGATTTATTAGAATTTTATTTCTTAGTTTTTGTCCCTTTATTGATTTGGCTTGGTTTGCCAATATATATGGGATTGATGTGTGTTGTGTATTCATTATCTTCTTATTATTAGGATATTGAGGAATTTTGTTCCCCGTTATCCCTCTCCCTTCTCCTCTTCCTCCTCTAGTTCTTCTTCTCTCTTCTTTCTTCTCTTTCCCCCTTCTGGTTCTACATCAGCAACTGCTAACATTAAAAAAATATAACTGCAACTTGAAGGGTAAGGCCAAACAATAATTTCCATTGAAACACTAATTGCGTCCATCTCCACCAATAGAAATTGAACGGCATGAAGGTATAAGAGATTTACAAGTTTCCAGGAAGTCTTAATTAAAAACCTGAAAAAGGCTTATTGTTCACTGAAGTCCAAATATGGAGAAAAAAAAGACCTAGATGAAAATAGAACCGTCCTAAGATATGGTCTCAAGAAAACACTAATCAAAATAAGAAATTTACTTCACCCTCGACCCTAAATCACATCATATGAGACCCATGGAACAAACACAGAAGTGGTTCACTAGGACACGAGTTTAACACTAATCTGCTGCAAAGCCAAAACTCAAATAGAATGTCAACAAGCCTGTTTACATACGAGTTTAAGAAGGAAACAGGAAAACAAACCAGCACTGGATGCCCCACAAGAGCTCTAAAGTGACCACAAGAGATCCGTTATCAAGCAATAATGCCAAGGCATAACAGAGCACCTATAATGATTGCCACATTTTCCTTATAAACAGAAGTAAGAGATCTGTTTGTCATTTCTCTTGAAATGGCCATTTAAGCTTTTGTGGTCAAGTAAAAAATAAAAAAACTTCTTCTTCATCCAATGAGTGTAAACAGATAGACTAGCTAAAACAAACTAACACCTACCAGGACGAGAAATCACAAAAAATTTCACTCCTATAGAGATTCGAAATATGATGTACCATTCCAGACGCAATATCTCCGAATCAGCAAAATCCTGTGACTAAGACCTTCTGCAAAGGAAACAAGCAACTTTAAATAAGGAGGTTAATGACGGAATAGTGGGTCGTTAAGCTTGGTTCAGTTGTATCCATATTCAAGCCAGTTTGAGCTGAGCTCGGGCTCCAGCCAATGATATGATGCTATAATTGCAAATATGCGTAACTTCAGTTCTGCTCATCTAATAACACCTCTCAGCTTTTAATCTGAGCTGAAAGATGGTCTTTTTCTCAGCTCTTCATTTACTCAAATCCTTACATAGAAGTTTTGAAGAGGGAACCACCACCTCCATAGCTAATGCAGGAATTTTCCCCCTCTAAAGCTTTTATATAAACCATTGGATGCATATTTATCATATATCCAAAATATAACTGAGCTTATAGCACCAATACAGTGTTGCTCGAGCTCAGCTCATTCAGGCTAGTAACTGAGCTTGAAAAACAAATGATCCAAGCTTGAGCAGCGGCATTGACAGGGTAGCCCTCATAGCATCTGCCACCACTTTGGTTAACCAACAAACTATTAAATAGATTTAAATAGTAAATTAAAATTTGTAGAATACTGCAGTCATAAAAGAATAATAACAACAAAAGGTTGTATGGTAGAATAATACCCCACCTTAAATGTGATTTAAAAAAAAAAGCTATAAAACAATCAATACTTTCTTTGTACAAAGTAAAACAAACTATATTTTAGATATAACAAAAATTATGTTACAGACCATCATATCATTTGTTGATCCTCTTTTACACAACCAAGTTACAGATTTGTTTCTCTATCAAGGCTACAAGTTATTAAATTCTCTAGCTACCAAAGAATGAATAACACAGAAGTTCTTAAAACTAAAACTGGTTGAACATCCCGATAATGAAAAATACTGAGGTTCTTGAAAATAAAATCAATTGGACTTCCCGGTAATGCACATGTAGGACTATGATTAGACTACTAGTACTAGGAAAAAAAATATAAGGGTTAAAATGCTTAGTTCTCACACAAGTGCCCCTACATCTCCATTTGACTTTTACTGGCCTAGTACATTATAGAAGCCCGATAAGGACACCTTATCCACCATTCCACAATACATAAATCTCATATTTCAAAAACTCATGGGTTCGACATACGGAAAGGTATTTTAATAAACATTTGAGTTCAAAAATTAAATAAAACAAATGATATAGATAATATTAGGATAGAATCATGCATTTTATATCAAGTTTAGATCTTTATTTTAGTGGTTACAATCTCATGATAAATTACTTGTTCCAAAATTTGCTTAAACTTTATTTTAAAATATTGGCAGGATTACGTGAAACGTGATTAATTCTTCAATTGAACTCTAACAAAGAAAGCTTTATCCCAACTATTTTAGGTGGATTCTATGAACCATTTTTTTGATTCCATTCTAGGGCCACACTTTCAATCAAACCACACACTACGTCAACATTTTTACCACCTCAGAACCCGTTAATTTTGGCCTTCCAATTTTTTAGGCATCACTCTGATTACAGTCTGTCACTCTTCCTCTGTGGACCATCCCGTCTATAAGTCAATTTTCTCTTATTTCATCCACCTTTGGTGCTCCTGACATATCATGAATGTCTCAATTTCTAAGTTTATCCTTTCCTTTCCAGACATTTATACTATTCTACCACCTGATGGATAGAACAAACCATCCAACTTTTATCTAAATTATGCAGTGACGAATTCCATGCCCAGGATATATGTGCACCAGTCATTAACAACATAAACACATATGGTAGAGTTATGACCTCTTTAGAGTGGAAATACATAAACGTTTAAAACACGCACAGTCAAAAGACTCGAAACAATAAGCATTAAACTCATAGATATGGGCACATATATATGTGCGTTTGTTTATATGAGTAAAAATTTGATTAAAACACACCAACATGCACAACAGATACGGATGGGTATACTGCATACGTATATATTTACGCATTTGCTTATATGAGTAAAACTGTAATGCTGAATAAGCGTATAGGCTGTGTGGATCAAGGATTTCTGGAGGAATTTTTGCCGGGAATGAAAAGATAAAAAGCATAACAAAGTGACAAACTCAATTTTATCTACCCTTTTCCTTTCCCTTGCTATATCCCTCCACAAATTCTTGATCCAAACACAATCCTAATGAAATGAATGAGGAAAAAACCATACATACACGCAATTGACCTAGTAAAGGAATACCCAAATATACAGAACCAGACAGTGAAACAAGAAATTAAAATTAAAAAAAAATAGAAACAAGAAATTAAAATAAAAAAGACAAAAATCAACAAATTAATTCACAATAAGCACTAACAACACTGGAACCTAAACAAAACGCATACCGGTGGCTGCGGTCCAAACCCTCCACCATTCACCTGTTGCAGTGGCGGTTGATCCACAAACCCTTGTGGGTAATACGAATCGTACTGATCCTGAACATGGGCTTGCCCCAATTGCTGATTTTGCAAATGGGTTTGCTCGGGCGTGATTTGGACTCCAGGAGGGTAAATCGAAGTGGTTTCCTGGTGGGTTTGTTGGTGAGGGTTTGTGTAATCATGGGTGGTGTAATATGGGTATTGCTGTTGTTGAATGTATTGATTGTATTGGTGGAATTCGTAGTAAGCTTGGGTCGATTGATCGTATACTTGAGCTTGAGATGGATCGTGGGTTTGTTGTTGTTGTTCTTGGTTTGAGAAATCCATGGCTAAGCTTCCTTACTCTTCAGGGTTTGTTGATATTGTGAAATTAGGCAAATAGAGTGGGTCTATGTGGATATGGGTATGACTTCAGTACCTCATGAGAGAGAGAGCACAGAAAACGCATAAAAGAAGATATGACTTCATGAGATGGATGTATTGTGCCTAATTAGCGTTCTGTTTGGTAGCAGGGAAACCGTATACTGTGCATTGTGTATGTTTGGCAAAATTTTAAAAAAATAAACTTTTAGATTCTGCTAAACTTTTTAAATCCCCTTTCCAAAGGGAAAAAAAATTGTTAAAACACTTTTTAAAATTTTGCCAAACATTCAATACAACTTTATTTTAGTTAAAAAAAAAAAAAAAAGTTATTACAAGTTTTGGCAACATGATCACTGTTTTTTTAAAAAAAGAAAGTTTTGCCAAACGTGGTCACTATTTTTTAGACAAAGAAGGGCAAAGGAAATAATTTGTTTTTTAATCTTTTTTAAAAAAAAAAAATACCACTCACTGTATGTTATTTTTGCTCACACAAACATACTTCTCTACCCTTTCTCTTTTTCTTTTATTTATCTGCTTTCATTTATCGCAAAACTACTATCATTTCCTTATAATCAACTTCCTTGAAAATTTATTCACTATTACTTTTCCATCATTTCTCTTGCTTTTCGCAAGTTCCTAATACGCAACACTCTAGGGCATGTCAACTATATATATAACTGCTTAAAATTTGGCTTTTAATAAATAAAAATTTAAAAGCTTTAAACATATAATTTGAGGTCAACTCAGTAACTTCCACAAGATGGACAATATCAATATCAATATCAATTTGTGTGATTACTTTGAAATGACAATGTCAACTTCTTGCCAAAAATGGGGAGGGTGATTAAAAGCAACTTATTAGGATAAGCCATTTTAATTAGGCGAATTTTATAATATACACCGTGTATATTACAAAAAATATCATGCTTAATTGTGATAAATATTACAATCAGTTGTAGTGTATGTTATGATCGGTGTGGTAAATATTAGAGTGATGTGTATATTAGATACAGTAAAAAATAGTGTGTTACACAATATTCTGATAAATGTTATGGCGTTTTGTGATAAAAAAAAATTGTGATTTTTTTATAACAATCGATTTGGGTAAATGTTACGATCGTTATAATGCTACACCTAAATGCATTATATATACCATTTTTTGGAGTATATATTGTAACCACTCTCTTTTAATTAATATGGTTTTTGGATTGTAGTTCTTCATTTGACTAATGCAATACTATTGACTTGGTACATAGATTATGTTGTGCTCAAAAATTAAATCACCAATTACTGGATAAAACACACGTTACCCTATACTATTCAGATCAATCACACACAAGACAATAAAAATTTATGTGGTTGGGCTAATGATGCTTACATCCACAAAGAAAAATAAATAGTTCACTAATCGAACGAAGAGGATTACAAATGAGAAGAATCACTCTCTCACAATCTCTTCATGTCTTGTCTCTCACTCTCAGCATTTTTTTCACAACTCACAGCACCCACGTCTCAGCACCATATTGTCCTTTTTATAGACCAAATAAAAAAGGTGGTAAACTTCCAATAGGATACTTAATTGTTATCCTATTCTATCTAAGAAAACATATCATAACTCAAAACTAACTCTTCAAAAGATAATCATTTCAAGAACTTTAGTTAACTCGATAGTTTCACTCTCACACAGATACTCCATATGAGCCAACTAGGCTTAGGCTCAAATATGTGGGTTGGACTCAATAATCTACCCTTTAGCCCACTAGAAAGTAATTTGATGTCTTTAAGTTGTTCATCCTAATAGCTTCTGGTCTAGCTCCATCATATGATATGCGAGAAAGCATCTGAGATACCTTGCCCTCATTAACGGGCTACTCCACTTTTCACTGAAGTGTATGCACTTACACATCGAAGTGCCCACACCTTCTCACCAAGGGGCCTTACACCCATCTCCACTGGGTGCGCCGCAAAGTACATCACTTTGCAAGTTGTCGTGGCTCCATCTCTCATCCCTTGCGCACACAACTGGAGAGATCACAAACACTAATCAAATGGAGAGCGAAAGAGACTCATTTCGGCGGCAACGGCCGTCGCTGTATAACTCTTCAAAATCGACTTTGTCTCTTTCCTCGGAGCTTTTCTCTGAACATCCTGCACTAGTTGCATCATTTGTATTGTCCAGACTTCCGCACATATCTAAAAGCATCTCCTTACGCTATAGTATCACTCTAGATCCTCTAGGTACCCCTGCGCTTGCTTTGCATACCTTTGTGCAATTGTTGTTTTCCTTGTCCATTCTACTTACTAGTACCACTGGACCCATATCTGACAGAAGCTCCCCTTGTTTGAATACTACCCTTTAGTCAGTATAGCCCTATAGTCTTTTTCTCGCAGCATCTCGTTTTTTCCATTGAAAACTCTTAAAATTCATCCACTAGCTACAAACCTGCAACCCTTCGAATTTAGTATCCCAATAGAAATCAATTTTTTTGTAGACTAGGAACATGCCTTACATCGGTCAATGTTAGAGATCTCCCGTCTGCCATGTTGAATTGGATTGTTCCTTTTTCAACAACTCTGTTTGCCATGTTATTCGCCATCCGTACAAGTCTTTCGCATGCTTCATATGTAGAGAACATCTCTCTATCTTTGCACAAGTAGTAAGTGTTGGCCCAATAGGCAACCCAAGAGGGGGTGAATTGGGTTTTTCAAACTTAACTTGTAATTTACAATTAATTACGTAATTTTATCAACAATGTACGTAAATACTATAATGAGTTTAATATGAGAAATGCAATAATAAAGCAAAGATAATAAGAGGAAAGAGCACACCAAGATTTACCGAGGTTCGATCAGAACCCGTGATCTACGTCCTTCCAAGACCTCCGCAAGATCTTCTTCCACTACTTGTAATCCGCAACTACAATGTGGGGGTTGGTTATTCAAGTGTCCAACTCACTTTTACACCAAGTGATTTTGTCCAAGCTCCACTTAAACTTCCTAGTGTTTTACTTACAAGAAGAGACACTCAAACTCTTAAGTGTTTAGCTTTCTACAAGAGAAATACTCAAAAACTCTCACCAAGTATTTTTGTCCAAGTCACACTCAAACTTACAAGGATGGGTAGAGTAAGATGTTTCAAGATGAACTATAACTCTCTCAATAGAGTAAATATGAATGAAATCTCACAATCAATACTAACACAAGGAGACAAAAAGGATGTTCAAGGATTTTTGACTTTGAAGCTTGTTAGATGATCAATTAATTTGTTTGGAATGAATCCTTGTGTAGTAAATGCCCTTGGAGACTTGTATTTAATAGCTTGAATGAATAGTGTACCGTTGGTGGTAGTTGAGAAGTCATTAATGCTATACCAGACAACTTTGCGTTTGAAAATCTTTCCGTTGGGTGTCAACACTTCCTCCTGGTGTCGACACTTTCCATGTGTCGACACATTGTTTCATGGTGTCGACACTTCAAACCTTCAGTTCTTAGCTTAAAATTATCTTCAGGAGCTGATCTAGGTGTCGACACTTCCTCATCAAAAGTTTGTCTTTGGCTACTGACTTTTGGTGCTGACATAGGTGTCGACACTTTCCTTCTTTAGAATTTTAATTTTAGCTACTGACATTTGGTGCTGATATAGGTGTTGACACTTTCCTTCTTCAGAATTTTAATTTTAGCTACTGACATTTGGTGTTGATATAGGTGTCGACACTTCCCTTCTTTCGAGTTCTGATTTTAGCTACTGACATTTGGTGCTGATATAGGTGTCGACACTTCCCTTCTTTCGAGTTCTGATTTCAGCTACTGACATTTGGTACTTATGCAGGAGTCGACACTTCTCTTCAAAAACTTCTGAAGTTGAACACTGACATTTGGTATCGATACTGGTGTCGACACTTGGTCTTCAAAAGTCTTCAATAGATAGCTACTGACATTTGGTGTCGATATTGGTGTCGACACTTGGTCTTCAAAAGTCTTCAGTAGATAGCTACTGACATTTGGTGTCGACACTGATGTATTGGGTGTCGACACATCTTACCAGAATGCGTTCCATCATCTTTTTGGTAATCTAAGCGTTGAGTCGCCTTTCTTCCTTCATGATATTCTTCTCATTGATTTATATGGTCTTTGTTCATTTTTATCCATTTAAGATTGATGAGATATTTGAGTCTAATCAACGATTTATCATTGAAGTTTCTGGGCTTAAAGGTGTCGACACTTTACAACAAGGTGTCGACACTTTCTGTTAGAAAGTGTTTATAAAGCTTCCTTTGATCAACTGAGTTATAGGACGTAATGCTTAGTTGCTGCACACTTCGTAAATATATTAAACACTAATAAACTATTTTGTTATCATCGAAATCGAGGCTTGATTTAACAGTAAGCACTTCCTAATCAAACATCCAATCTGACTTCCCATCTGCCATTCCTACTAGGAGAATATCACTCTCATCCATAGTTATCATTGTTGTTGTTGTTGTCTCTAAAGACTGATCATTTATGTCTACTTTATACTTTGGGCAATTTCTCGTGATATGCCCCTCCTGGTTGCAATAAAAGCAAGTAAAAGTACGACCTCCTGATTGTGACCTAGGTCTTCCTTTTCAAGTACCCCTTTGATGACCTCTTCCTTGACCTCGATCTCGACATTTTTCCCTATTTTCCTATGAGACTAGGGCATGTGACTCACTTTGATCTATCGTGTTCATCTCTCTCTTCAGTGCCTTTTCATTGAATAGGGCATCCTTAACCATATTAAATGGCAACTTTCCATTCGGCGCTGAATTACTGAGAGAAACTACCAATATCACCTAACTTTTTGGCAAGGAACTTAAAAGCAGTAGGGCCTGAGTCTCATCCTCAAACTATAGGTTAACATTGACCAAATTCTAGAGCTCACTTGTATGTTCCGCCACTATAGTCCCTCTTTGGAGCTTTAAATTCACAAGTATTTTCATCAATAAGGCTTTGTTCTGAGATGTCTTTGCCTGGTACATCACCTCCAACTTGATTTGCAACTCATAAGTATTTGTCTCTTATGCTACATGATGGAACACCTCATGTCCAATCCATTGTCTGATCTACTCAATCTCTTTCCAATTCATCTTCTTCCATTCATCATCATTCTCGCTGCAAGTTTGTCTCCCTTATTCTCCAATGGGTCGAACAAATCCTTACAGAATAGGATATCCTCCATTCGTGGTTTTAATAATGAGTAATTAATGGCGGAAAGAATGATCCTCGCCTCTAAATTATTGTCTGTCATCTTACTTCTCCCAAATAGAAGCAAAATATCCAAAAACTAACCTCACGAATGAATCTAGAATGCTGAGAAACCTCAAAAGGGACTAAGCTATCAAAATTAAAAAGTTCTGAGACTAAATTATAAATATCTAAAATTTTAAAGACCAATTTATAATTATCAGAAACTCTAGGGACCAAACTGTAATCATCATAAACTATAGGAACCAAATTATAATTATAAAAAATCTATGGATCAATATATAATTATCAGTAACTCTAAGGACAATCTATAGTTATCAATAACTCGAGAATACTCTCGAAATATTCCTTCTCAGGTAACTCAATCAAACACGGCTCGATCAATGGCTCGTCTAGTCAACGCTGGGCTGAAACTTCAAGCAGTGGGGGGGTGTCCGATGTCCGTTTGGCTCCGCTTTTATATCTACGGACTCGTCTCAAAGAGAGGAATCTAGTGGTATGCTCAAAATTCAATTCCAAGTAACTTTGAGTATAGACAGTATGCAAAATTTGCTCTGTTCTTCGCATAAATTGCTTTGGTGATTCTAACCTCGATCTGATACCAATTGTTATGCTCAAAAATTGAATCGCCAATTATTGGGTAAAACACACATTACCCTATACTATTCACATCAATCACACACAAGAAAATAAAGATTTACGTGATTTAGCCAATAATACGTACATCCACGGAGAGAAATAAATAATCCACTAATCGAATGAAGATAATTATAAAGGAGGAGACTCACTTGTTGAATCAAGCCTCAATTTCGATGAGAAAAGGGGGAGCAATACGTTTATGCTTAAAGTTTACTATTCGTATTGAGAAAAGTTTTGTGAGACTTCCTTTTGATCAATTGAGTTATGGGACGCAATGCTTAAGAGCTGCACACTTAGTAAACATGTTAACTACTAAAAAACTATTTTGTTATCATCAAAATCGAGGCAGAGAGTGTCGACACCTTTGAGCCTAGAGGTTATAATGATAAATCTGATTGAAAGTCTCAAATAATTCATGAATCTTAAATGGATCAAAGTGAATAAGAACCATATGAATCCATGGAAAAAATATCGTGAAGGAAGAAAGTCGACTCAACGCTTAAATTGCCAACACGATGATGGAACATATTCTGGTAAGAAGTGTCACACCCAGTACAGAAGTGTCGACACCAAATGTTAGTAGACAAAATCAGAATTTTGAAGGAAGAAGTGTCGACACCAGTATCAACACCAAATGTCAGTAGCCAACTTCAAAAGTTTTTGAGGGAACAAGTGTCGACACCAAATATCAGTAGCCAAACCCAAAACTCTGAAGAAGGGAAGTGTCGACACCAATATCAGCACCAAATGTCAATGGGTAAATTCAAGAATCTGGAAATAGGTAGTGTCGACACCAATGTCAGCACCAAAAGTCAGTAGCCAAAGAAAGATTTTCTAAAGAAGAAGTGTCGACACCTAGATCAGCTCCTGGAGACAATTTTAAGCTAAGAACTGAAAACTTGAAGTGTCGACACCTGTGAAATAATGTGTCGACATATTGAAAGTATCGACACCATAAAGAAGTGTCGACACCCAACGGGAATATTTTCAAACGCAGAGTTGTCTGGTATAGCATTAAAGCCTTCCAAACTACCACCAATGGTACACTATTCATTCAAGCTATTAAATACAAGTCTCTAAGGGCATTTACTACACAAGGAATCATTCTAAGCAACTTGATTGATCATCTAACAAGCTTCAAAGTCAAGAATTCTTGAACATCCTCTTTGTCTCCTTGTGCTAGTATTGATTGTGAGATTCCATTTATATCTACTCTATTGAGAGAGTTATTGTTCATCTTGAAACACCCTCGTCTATCCATCCTTGTAAGTTTTGAGTGTAACTTGGACAAAAATACTTGGTGAGAGTTTTTGAGTGTTTCTCTTGTAGAAAGCCAAACACTTAAGAGTTTGAGTATTTCCTCTTCTAAGCAAAATACTAAAAAGTTTAAGTGGAGCTTGGACAAAACTACTTGGTGTAAAAGTGAGTTGGGTACTTGAATAACCAAACCCCACATTGTAGTTGCGGATTACAAATAGTGGAAGAAGATCTTGCGGAGGTCTTGGGAGGACATAGATCACGGGTTGTGATCGAACTTCGATAAATTTTGGTGTGCTCTCTCCTATTATTGTTCTTGCTTTATTATCGCATTTCTTATATTAAACACATTATAGCATTTACATACATTGTCAATAGAATTAAGTAATTAACTATAAATCACTAGTTAAGTTTGAAAAATCCAATTCACCCCCTCTTGGGTTGCCTTTTGGGCCAATAATTGTCTAATAATCTTTCTCTGTCTTGCCTCTGGAGATAGTAGACTTTTAATAAAATACTTAATTGTTATAGGATACTTAATTGTTATCCTATTCTATCTAGTAAAATATATCATAACTTAAGATAAACTCTTTAAGAAATAAATTTTTCAAGCGTTCTATTTAACTCGAGAGTTTCACTATCACGTGGACACTCCATGTGAGCCAACTGGGCTTGGACCCAATTATGTGGGTTGGACTCAACAGATTAGATATGTTTATCCCTTTAACGATATTTATCTTCTCTTCTCATCTCATAAAATATATCATCATAGGTGTGGAGTTCTTGTTTGTTAAGTGAGAGGAAAGAAAATCAAGAATACACACCCATGGCGGTTTCACGGCTGCGTGGGTAGTTTTAACCCTTCGTTCGGTTAACCAACGACGCCCTACCTACAAGCACAAGAACAATGAGACCTGCCGCATGAGCTATTTCTAGAAAACGGCCCTCCAACGATCAAGTTAGATGTCCGGAAATATAGAGAGAGAAAGTATTGGAATATCTCTAATTGCCAGGTTTTACCTCATTCCTGAGAACAACAATGTTCTCCTTTATTTCCTAGCTCAGCACGTGGCTCGATGTGCTAGCCATTTTTGTCAATCGATAGACTATAGCTTGGCGCGTGTTAGTACTCGCTAACTACTGTGTTAGTGAATAAGCAACTGACCCAACCATGCCCCTATGGCGTGGCTAGTAGCTCATGATCAACTGCTAGCATTTCCATATGGGCGTGGGGGCTATCAAAAGGAATTCTGACGTGTAAGTCACCTTCGATCCCCTGACATCCCTTGGGAATACCGCCGGTTGTTGCCCCTCGCCCAAGCTTCCAACGTAATTATTGTTCTGAGTTCGCTGAGTTGTGGTACCTCGGATGTAACGAAGGTCTTGGCTCATACGGTATGTCCTAAGTAGTGACTACTCCAAGCTCCAGCGTAGAGGACCTATGAGCTCGCTCTATAGCAAGGGCTTGACGAAGACCTCTGTCCTATCAAAGCCAATACTCAATGGTGTCTGCATCGAGCTCTGGCATATGAGACCATCGAGCTTGCTTCCTAGCGTTAGCTCTGCAGAGGTCCCTTCCCTAACAAGGCCAGATTACGTTAATGTATAATTTGTCCCCTTATAATTGTTCCTCAGTTCACATGAGCTGGGTCGATCCTCGTCGAGGTCATGTGAGCTGGACGTTTTTATTCTTTGGGAGTTGCTTGGTGGTGAAGTCGGTGCCTGCTAGCTGTCTTTCCCTTATTGAGTTTGTCATTCCACCATAAATATTGGGGACACCCGTCTAAGTTTGGTTAGGTCGTAGACACGTTCCAGCTCATGCACCGAAGCCCTCCACCCGCCCTTAGGGTTCGTCTGGTGTGGATGCACGATTGAGCGGTTATCATGTGTACGTGTCCCCTAGATTTTGAGAAGTAGTTACTAGCGCGTAGCTCCACCCGCACACTAAGACACGTTTTAGCTTTTTTCCTGTCTCTTCACCTTCCTTATTCGGCGTCTATTTGGCTATCATTTTTCACCACCATGCTTTGAACATTTGAGAGTGTTCTAGAGAGAGAAAGAGCATTCATCCCCTTGTTTTTGCCATCCGATAATCCTTCTGACCATTATTCT
>BRYE01000008.1:14761761-14766761 GCA_030159115.1 Actinidia arguta var. hypoleuca
ACAATTTTTGAAATTTTTGTAAATTGTTAATATGAAACCTATAATAATTTTGTTCTTGGAAAATCGAACAGAATAAAACACAACAAAACTGTAAAAAATACTCTGTTAAAGCTAGAATAGAACAAATTTCAAAATCAAAACTGAAATCTAAAATAACTTAATACCAATTTTAAAAAGAGAAATAATTTTCATATTGAGTCTGTTATAGAAAATTTGAAAACAATTTACAGTCCTGAATTAGGATTTTTCATAAAATCTTGAAAAATATCTTTCTAGGCATTATTTCTGCATCTCAAACATTAGTACCCAATCAAAAATTATTTTCTAGAATTCAAATGTTGATCGCGAGAATAGAAATCTTTCTTAAGTTGTTGGTAAAAATTGATTCGACATATACAGAATTCTAAAAAATAATTTTTATTGATCACAATAATATATGGTATATTGAATTCACATAAATCAAATTGAATTTATAGAAAACAAATATAATAAGATATGAATAAATTTTAGTTGAGTCTTACAATCGTAGTCTCCTTAAAAAAATTTTGTCAGCTACTGAGTGTATTGTAAGGTTTTGTCGAAGTCTTCCGAATAAAACAGTTGAACCGCGTACATCGGAACATTTTTTAAGCAGCCTTGGTGAACTGTTCTGCGTCTGTCTCTTTCTCTCTCAAAGAACTCAAAAGCAGATGTATATTTTCCTATTTTCATTGTCTAACAAAACAATCTAGGGGTTTTAAAAAAATTAATGACCCTTTAAAATAAAAAACTTTCAACCATGAACACCCCATAATAAGGGTGTTTTATGGCTATATAACCTCTAGCCACTAAGGGTTGTTTATGGTTGCCCTTTGGGCTTCTAACAACTCATTTTAGACTTGTTAAAATACAGTCAATTTTGGGTCTTTATTCACACTATATTTTCAACAGGTTGATCTGAACTCTATAGTAACTCATTTGCTCGATTGAGGTAGACAACTAGTTCCTTGGTTTTTGTCTTTTTGTGCCGCCTTCAATTTTGGCAGTAGGGCTTCTTACTCTGCCTCATTATTGGATGCATGAAAAATTTGCTAAACTATAATCTTCAAAATCACCCCTTCTGGTGAAAATAACACTATTCTAACTCCAATACCTCGATTGTTGTATGCTCCATCTATATAAAGCTTCAAGAATAATTCCCAAGTTTCTAAGGATGTCTCTCCCCCCTAATTTGGTGTTTGACTTGTCGGGTGCCGAACACCTAGCTTTGGTTGACCTTGAGGGGAACACTTAGGCCATGTTTGTTGCGAAGATAAGAATATTGGATTAGAATATAAATCATGTGGATCCATTAATATGGTGTTTGTTGACTCCCTCTAAGGTTGAATATGTAATTTGATAGATTTGTAATCCATCAATTTGACTGAATTTATAATAACACTCCCCATTATTACAAATTCAAGGGGTATGAATTAACCCTAAAATTACTAAAATACCCATATAAGTAAATGATAAACCTAGCCAATTACCCATTTTCTCAACACTACACCACAACTGCAATCTAGCATGAAACACATGAAGCAAACCCCATAACATTGAAGCAAAACCACCTTCAAGCAGATCTCCAAACTCTGAGGTGAATTTCAGAGCTCTTTGGGCATATAAACAGAAAAATAAAGAGAATTATTTCACTATAATCTATTACATTTTCTTTAGCTTTAACTTGCACTTTCTATTCTATAACTAATTAATAAGCTTGTGCTAATGAAACTAATCTCCTACTTGCATTTTCTATTCTATAACTAATTAAGAAGTTTTTGTTCATGATATATTGGACATGTATCTGATCTCTTTGTATTTTTCTTTTTGTTCTTAAGATTGGTGTTGTGATCCAGGAACAATGAATTGATGATTTTTGAGCCAATGAATCTAATTTTGATAGGAATCGGATTTTTCTATCTTGATGGAATTTAATTTTTCATTATTTTTATGATTATTTCTTGTTATTTATCTAGCTTTAAATCATGCTATGCTATTTGTATAATAATGACGAGGAACTACTTCGTGCATTTGTAGTACTACAACAATTTCTAAATTGGATTAACCATGCATGTAGAATAGTTATACTATACCTTCATGATGAAGAAGAGCATTGTAGAGAATAGATTACTCCCTCTAGTGGCATGTAAAAATGTATAGTTTTGTAATTTGCGATAATTAGGAGTGATATGGTATTTTTCTTTGAATGCTATTAGTGTTGTTAGTTAATGGTATGGATGTCTAGTTAAAAATTGTACTTTTATTTATTTATGTATGGAGTACTTGATTTTTTTTTGTTTAGTTAAAAATTATGATATGAGAAAAATTAGTGGTGTCCATGGTTCGGATTGGTCCGGTTCCATAAGAATTCAGTACCCAAATCATATTTAACGGTTCTAAAAAAATGAGGACTGTAGCCTGACCATTATAAGTATAGAACCAAACCAAACCAAATCTGCCTTATCGGTCCGTTTTCGGTTCGATTTTAGTTTAATCCAATTAACATTCTAAATATTTTTGCAACATATGAAATTGCAAACAAAGTTGTTCATTTAAATAATGAAAGTAAATTTAGTTGTGTTAAATAAATATAGAAAATCAACTAATAAAATCTTGGGTAGAGAAAGAAGGTAGAATTGTTTTGATGGGAAGAAAATGGAGTAATCCCAATGGGAAGTGAAAAGGTTTTTGCTGGGAAAAGACAAAACAATCATGCTCATGTGTAAATTACGGCGGTTAGGTGTTAGGTTCTAGATAAATATGTATGTATATATATATATATACACATACATACATATATATATAATTGATTCTGGTTCGGTTCGAATCATGGTTTGAAAAAAAACGGTAATAGAACCAAATTTATCGGTTGTTAATTTTTAAAAATCAGAATCTAACCATTAAACCGTAGAACCAATCCAAAAGGTCCAGTTCGGTCAGTTCATCGATTTTCAAATTTTTTTGGACACCCCTAAGGAAAATCATGGAAAACATGAAAAAAAATATTTAATCAAACACCCATATCCTTTGTAAAACAAACAAGTGTATATTGAGATTTCACAGGATTGGTAATCTAACTTAGTCCGACTAGATTTGTTATCCAACCTTAAATTTGATTGAATTTTTAATCAGCCAAATTCAATCTCCAAACTAAACATGGCCTTAATTTGTTACAAAATATGCCAATACTTGATCTTTTATGGCTATTCTTGGTTGAAACTTGATGCTAAATTACTGTGCTCCATTTCCACTATAGGATTGAGATTCACACGATCAAATCTAATTTTCTCAACAACTGCTTGAGCAAGTACTCGGTCAAGACCATGATCGGATGGCCATGGAAGTATTGGACAAGATTTCTTGAAGCCACCATCAAAGTGAATGCCACTTCTCTAGGGCAACATTTTATTGACGTAGTACCCCGATAGTTGTTATTGAATTTCTTGTTGAACAAGCACCACTCTAACTACGTGCTGGGAAGTCGAAAGGTAGAGGTACAAGACCTCTCCCGCCATTGGGTTTGATAAATAAGAGGGGCGAGGAAAAGTACTGCTTCATCTCCTCGAGTGCTCAATCGCACTCCTAGTTCCAACTTGGATGTTTTCTTCAATAACTAAAAGAACAGTCTGATTAAGTGTTGTCACCATCCTTGCTAATTTTTAAACCTCATTCGCCATCCTCGGTCGCATGAGGCCTTGTATGGTCGAGATTTGCCTCTATCCTTCTTGTTGTCATGACCCAAGAACTTCCTTGATTCCACTCCGAAGGCATACTTTTAAGCATTGAGGTGAAGTTCATGGATTTTGAAGGTGTCGAACACCTCTTAGAGGGCGCCCACATGATCACCGACCATTTCTCAGCTCTTGACCAACATGTCGTCTATGTATGCCTCCGTGGTCTTTTTGAACAATCGATCGAACATCTTCGTGACCATCATATGATAAGTTGCCATAGCGATATTCAATCCCAATAGTCCTTTGGTGTGATGATCGTAGTTTTCTCCATGTACAGATCAAATATGGCTATCTGGTGACATCCCTAGAATGGAAAACTGACTCGGAAAACTATAACCAATTATGGAGTGTACAATTGGAAGCAGAGGCCGTGTGTACGCACACGTCATTGTTGTGGGAGGACTCGAAACAAACCGCGGAGGGCATCCATGATTGGTCGACATCATGGATGCATTAAACAACACAACTCTTTAGAGCAAAGCAACAAGTAGACTAGGTAGACCAGAGGCTGAACCCTTTTTGGAAACACAAGAAGCAATAGTTCAATTTTTGAGTATTCATTTTTCTTTTATTCAAAAAACAATTCAAAGAAGTATAATTTTTTTAGGTGAGAGAATTTTTTATTTTTTTTTAGATTGGGTACAAAAAGTGGGCTGAATTCGGGTATCCAAATCCAATCCTAGAAATATGGAT
Source organism: Actinidia arguta var. hypoleuca (assembly GCA_030159115.1). Lineage (NCBI taxonomy): Eukaryota > Viridiplantae > Streptophyta > Magnoliopsida > Ericales > Actinidiaceae > Actinidia > Actinidia arguta. The sequence continues at coordinate 14,766,207 of BRYE01000008.1, forward strand.
CAATAAAATTCAGATTATATGAATTTCTGTATCAGATTTTTGTTAGTGGAAATTTTGAATTGCCGAAATTTGTTAATGGAAATTTTGAATCGGATCCGAATTTTATCCTAGCCATCGATGGGCTTATTTTGAGCTATGTCCAAGAGCACTACCAACTTGCCACGCAAAGCCCAAACCAGTTGAAAAATGCAAAGAAAAAATAAAAAAGTTACAATACACATCGTGTATACTGATATTATGATTGGTTGTGGTGAATATTATACGGAAGTGTGTTTGTTAAAAATAGTTAAAAATAATTTATCACTTATCATTGTGGTAAATATTACGACCTTTGGTGATAAAAAAAAATTATGATTTTTTTTATTGATCAATTGAGATGAATGTTACCATTAATTATGGTAATTTTGTACTTGAATACACCAAATGCATCATTCTTGGGGGTGTACTATAGCCCCCCAAAAATGCTAAGGAAGAACTTATTCAAATAGAAAATAGTACCCGGGGTCTCTTTTTATTTGTCCCTTTTCGAGAATTTAATTTTTTTAAGAAACTTTT
>BRYE01000008.1:14789261-14794261 GCA_030159115.1 Actinidia arguta var. hypoleuca
CGATGACACTAAGTATCACACTTAGTTTCAGCCAAACTTCACACACATAATGAGGTTACAAAATTCGAAACAAGGTACAACAATAATTTATAGGAACTCAATCCCAATCTTTTATTACACTAGCAATAGTATAAGAATACACTTAGAATTTCGGACAGAAACTCTCTGCTTCAATTCTGGCACACACAAATCCCTTTTCATAGAGACTTTTACATACAATTAGAACTGTCAAACCCTAACTGCCTATGACATTTGGACCAATAACATTACAACCCTTACAATAACTGATACAAACATGCATATAATCATTACAAGTGTAATAATCAAACACCAACAACTGTTTTTGCTTGTAACTGCCTGTCTGTGCACATGTCCCATGTGCGCCTAGGCATTCCCACGCTTGAGTCTAAGTAACCAGCAATCTTGCCCAGCAACATTCTGAGTCCATGTTAATGCCATACGCTCATTTGTTCATAGCCCACACTGCAGTGCATTAAGACACCGTTTTGCCTGCGCCTTGCATCTGCTTCGCAGCATCACTGCCTTGAATATTTGCCATCTTGTCAAGGCATGCCTTCCTCATGCCTTTGACATTGGGGTGGCTTGGGTGCAAGATGCCACCACACACCAACCCTTAATCATGTTGAGGGACTAAGGTGCTAACAAACCACTCCCACCAGAAGAAGCCGACATCCTCGTAGGTAGGGTCTTCTAATAGTCCTCGATCTGCTTTTCAAACTGCCACAGTGTGACATCCTTCTCCCAACTTGCATAGGAATCTGAAAACCTTTCTATTTGACAAGGTATTGGTTCTCCGATTCTTCTTGCTCATGCCTTCCGTCTTGTGATCTAGAATGCTTTCAACTTCTCTATCGAACTGCTTTCTAATCACCGGCGGAGCATGCTTCTTTTGTTAACCATATCTTGGTGATATGGTTTGAGAAAACTAACATGAAATGTCGGATGGATCCTCAATCTATCCGGAAAAATCAATCTATAAACAACATTCCCAACGTGATTGATCACTTCAAATGGACTATCGTATCTAGGAATCAATCTACGATGTACTGACTTGCTACTTATCTTTTTCCAAATCTGGAGAGTAAGTTTTAGCATAACTTTGTCCCCAATATTGAATTCCAGAGATCGCCTCCCTTTGTCAGCATACTTCTTCATGCGTCTCGCTACCTTTGCCAAACTATCTTGGGCCTCCTCCAGTAATTCTTGCTTTGAACGAGCAAATTTGTATGCTCCTGGACACCTTCCTCCAGAAATTGCTTTAGCCACTTTGTTGGGAGTGAGTGGCTGATGTCCCATTGGCAATTCAAATTGGCTCAAGCTGGTCGCAGAGGATCTATGCAAGTTGTAAAAGAATTGTGCATTGTCTAGCAAATCCACCCAATTCTTCTGGCTGGCTGTTTCATAGTGACAAATATATTCCTCCAACAACCCATTCAACCGCTCCGTTTGGCCATCTGTCTGCGGATGATTGACTATAGAGAATTTCAACTCTGATCCCATCAAATTGAATATTACCGTCCAGATTCGTCTAGTGAATCGAGTGTCCTGTCACTTACAATATCCTTTGGCAATCCAAAGTATTTCACCACATATTTGTAAAACAAATCAGCGGCCACATCCGCTGGACATGCATGTGGTGCATGAATAAAAACTGGATACTTAGAAAAACGATCAACAACAATCATAATAGAACTCATACCATTGACCTTTGGTAATCTAGAAATAAAATCCATAAATACTGATACCCATGGCTTTTCTGGTACAGGCAAGGGTTGCAGCAACCCTGGTGACTTCTTGCACTCTGTCTTGTCTTGCTGGCACACCAGACAAGTCTTAATGTAGGCTTCTACATCATTCTCCATCTTTGGCCAAAAGTATGAACCTCCCAATAATGCCATCATCCGTTACTTGCCAAGATGACCCGCCCATTGTGGGTCGTGTGTTTCTCTCAGTAATTAATGTCCGAGTCCCTCGCTGATTGGGATGTATAACCTATCTCCTTTGGCATGGAGAAAGTTATCTTCCAACCAATATTGGCGTACCACTCTTTCCTACATTTGATAATCTGAATCGGACTCCGCACATGTCCTAATTTGGTCCAAAAAGTTAGTGGTTATCTGGGAAATAGTAGCGACATAATCGTGGATCTCCCTCCGGCTTAAAGCGTCAACAACCTGGTTGTGACGTCCAGGCTTGTGCTGCCAATCAAAGTTGTATTTCTCAAGGAACTCCTGCCATTGTGCTTGTCTTGAGGACAACTTTTTCTGAGATTTGAAGAATATATTGGCCACGTTGTTAGTGATCACCAAGAACTTGGTGCCTAACAAATAAACCCTCCCAGGTTTGAAGGCAATGTGAACTACCGTAATCATCTCCTTCTCAGCATCATTCCACATTCGACTTTCAAATGCCACCGGATGGCCTTCTTGCACCAGAACACTGCCAATTGCTTTATCAGACGTATCCATATGCACTTTGAAAGGCAAGTCAAAGTCAAGAAAGTGCAACACCGGTTCGCTTGCTACAGCCATCTTTAGTTTGTCAAAACTTTTCTAGCAGTTGCGGCTTCACTGCCATGATCGATCCTTCTTAAGAAAATCTGTGAGAGGCGCCGCCTTCTTTGAGTAATCCTTCACAAACTTTCGATAGTTATTTGCTAAACCAAGGAAAGTCCACAACTCTGGGACTTTGCTGGGTGCTAGCCAGTCAAGAATGGCATGCACTTTCTTCCCGTCCATCTTCGCAATCCCCTTTGAAATGATATGCCCCAGAAACTTAATTTGGGCAAACTTGCACTTCTCCTTCTTGACATACAACTAATGTTTTCCTAAGCCGTGAGAACACCTTTCATAAATGAATCAAGTGATCCGCCGAAGACTCACTATAAATTACAATGTCATCTGAATAGACAACTACAAAATGATCAACAAAATCGTTAAAAACGTCATTCATTAAGTTACAAAATGTAGCGGGAGCATTTGTGAGACCAAATGGCATCACCAAAAATTCTTATGAATCATATCTAGTCACACATGTTGTCTTTGCTTCAGCCCCTGCAGCGACCCTAACTTGCCAATAGCCAGATCTTAGATCCAACTTTGTGAAGTAAGAAGCCTTGCACAAACGGTTACATAAATCAGCAACCAAAGGGACAAGATATTTATTTTTGATAGTCACCTTATTTAGCACCCAATAGTCGACACACATGCGCATGGACCTATCTTCTTTTGGAAAAGAACAGGGGCACCGTATTGGGCTTTAGAAGGCTGTATCCAACAACTCCGTCAATTGCTTCCGCACACATTCTGTATGGTGCCTTCGCTGGAGGCTTAGCACCAGGGACTAAGTCAATCTTGTGATCAGTTGGACGAGGAGGAGGAAGAGACTTAGGCAATTAGGATGGCATCACATCCCCGAATTATGTGAGCACATCAGCAACTTCATCGGGTACTTCCAGCACTAGGTCAGGTTTGATCTCCACCAACGCTGCAAGATAAGTCATAACACCCTTCCTTAGACCATTTTGAATCTGAATTGCTGACAACGCGCTTGCATTCCTCTTGACGCCCTTGTTGTCGTCTGGTTTGTTGCAACCAGGCACGAAACAAGGTGCGCGCTCGTCTGAAATCAATAATCCACACAGATAAGGCATCAATGCCACTTGCAGTCCTGAAGAAGTCATTCCCTAGAATGACATCAAAGTCGTCCAGTGGAACCACCATCAAGTTCACATGACTTGAATTCCCACTTTTGTAGCTATGCCACACACAGATTGTGCGGCCGAATTCACTGTCTTGATCCGACTCATGCTTTGGCCAATTTTTATATCGAGGGACTGCATCATCTTTTCAGATATAAAATTATGAGTAGCACCTGTGTCAACCATACCCAACACATTAGTGCCACTAAGTACAAGTTTAATATACATCAAACCTGACAAGGGAGTCTTATCTGAACGAATTGCATTTAACAACAGCAGTGGATTGACTCTGGTTGTATCCGAATCAGATTCCTCCCTACTTCCATCAGTAACAATGGCATTCAACGCCTCACGCTTTGGACAATCTTTTGTCCGATGCAGACCATCACAAATAAAACAACCTTTATTCTTTTGGCCCACTTTACTTTGTGAATCATCCGCCTTTGCTTTGAATCTCAAACCATTGTCTTTCCCATTCTTCCATCCAGATTTGCTCTCGTTGCCCTTCTTGTCCCACTTTTTATCCTTTCCTTTCTGTTTGGATTTATTGGACTCCGAAGTCGAAGGATTGCCTAACTTGTAATCAAGCAAACTATCGGCAGCAACAATTGCAGAGGGCAAATCTTTGACGCCTAAGAGACGTAATTCCAACTGCGCCCAATTCGGCAACCCAGTCATAAAATTGAAGAGTTTGTCTTCCTTAGACATGTCCCTGATATCCAACAACAGGAATTGAATTGTTTCACATATTCCCTCACTTTGCCTGTATGCTTCAAGCGCCGCAATGATTCCCTTGTAACCCAAGACGAATTGCAAGGCAAGAATTGATCCTTCAATTCCTTCTTGAGAGTGTCCCATGTCTCGATCAAGGGACGCGTTTCATCACCCATTCGTGTTCTCCACTAGAGTTTTGCGTCTTTGGAGAGATACATACTGGTGAATGAGACATTCTTACCATCCGGAATGCGTGCAACCTTGAAGTACTACTCTATATCCCACAAAATATTTCCAACTCTTTGGCACTCCGTGCACCACCGAAGGATTTCAGGTCAAGGTCTTTTACTTTGTGGGAAACATCGGCTCTGTGGGCACTACCAGCGACCACCTTCTTTACGAATGAAATTTCATATTCCACATCATGGACGTTTTCCTATAGTGTCTCCGCCAGCGTCGTCATGTCCCCCATCATTTCTTTAAATCACGTTTCCGACTCAGCAACATGCTTTTCATGGGACTCTCAAGGCCTAAAAGCCTTCTGCAACAGTATCCAATCGATCCG